>JBCEWE010000122.1:3685033-3952533 GCA_039877035.1 Silurus lanzhouensis | reverse complement strand
TATAAATAAAAAAATTAAGCTCTGAATCAATAATCAAAATTCTACAGTAAATCATAATACAAAACAGCACTCAATTCTATTCTCTGAAATTCAGGTTTAATTGGTATTGCAGGTGAAATTTATACTTGCTATTTAGTTCTCTTTATTTTTATTTCAACAAAAAAACATATATTTATTCACCAAACGTTTTAGTTATAGTGTCAGTTTTTGTTGACTATAGTAACCTTTCCTTAAACTTTGACTATAATTTTAGGTTTGACGTCTATTTTCCTTCATTGAACCACATGTTACAAACATCAACATTAATGTATGTAGCTTAAAATATAACAGTTCCTGGTGGTAAGCATGTTATAATTTTTATAATAATTAAAATGTTTGACAAGAACTAAAAGCATACTATGCACCAATAAAGTTCTAGTGATCAGGGAAATGGAAATATTTTGCATAAGAAAACCAAGGGTTTACAGGTCTTATTTACATTCCCTCTTTAAGTCATTTTTACCATAATGCCTTTTCATATTTGTCTTCAGATTTAGCAAAGACCTGGGATGATAATATGAGAGTCTATTGTACATAATCTGTTCTGGGTGGTTTAAATTCTCTGGCAAGATGGTATGCAAATTTCTGACCGTCATAATCCGGAGGGATTTTATTCTTCTGAGAAAGCACTTAGAAATAATGTGATCAGACATGCCGTGCTGTGTGACCGAGTAAAATCAATTGGGATTGAATATTGGCTTTTACATTCATCAAACACAATCAGTGACCACAGGGATTAGACAGCTGGTATCGGAAGGATAGTTTCACAAATGTAACGATTCCTGACTGGAAGGTGGTAGTGAATATTTCTTCATTTATAAAAAAGGGTTATGAAAATTGGATTTGAATGATCTAAGAATCTAAATTATGTGAGCTTAAGATATTGAAAGGACCTAAAAACGTTCTATAGTTTGCAATCTAATAAAGCAGTAATTTACTTACTTTTTGTATGGTGATTCCAAACCTAAGCTTAGGGGAAAATAAAAAATTCTTGACCACCCAGT
Organism: Silurus lanzhouensis; assembly: GCA_039877035.1. Taxonomy (NCBI): domain Eukaryota; kingdom Metazoa; phylum Chordata; class Actinopteri; order Siluriformes; family Siluridae; genus Silurus; species Silurus lanzhouensis. The sequence goes on along the minus strand of JBCEWE010000122.1, from coordinate 3,951,490 downwards.
CTTGTTTACTTTGCGCTTTATTGCCCTCATACCAAAATACCAATAAATCCATTGATGGAAAAGCATAAAGGCATAAAAGAGCTCTCCAGGAAGTAAGAAGTTGTATATATTGACAATTTTAATTGGCGCCAGAGACAAATAAAGCATTTTCTCACAGGTCAGGGCTTTCCTGAGGAAACCTCTAGTGTCTAGAAGAGTAATATCATTATTGATCCGCAAGTTGTCCGTACAGTAATTAGGGGTTCGGCATATTCTTTGTCTTTTCCATGTAAAAACTATTTATTCGTTTTAATTTGGGTGTTAACCAACAAGGGCTTATTAAATATCAGCTCTTCTTAGAAGTGTGATTTAAATATTTTGGAAACAGATCCTGAAATCTGTCATTTTAATGAGTGAATACAAGACAGTTATGACTGTTATCAATGTCCGTGTTATTAACTAGATTTATTTTCATGTATAATTACACGCTGATATGTAGCAGATCCTCCTAAATATGTTAGCTAGCTACCGTAGCTATGTAATGGGACAGCTGAGGTGATTATCTCAGCAGCAAGTATTGCTATCATTGGCAAATGCCTGTTAGCTGATATTGACTTACCCTTCCTATAATGACAGAGTTTTTTTCTCCTCCCGATGAAACACCCTGGGACCTACCAGGAGACACAAAGCCGATAGGCTTCATTGCTCGTAAATTCTTTGAGGCACTCAGATGGGTAATTGTAGCTTCTTTAATTTTGAGTTACATTTGTGCAAAACAGCTAAGTATTTGGTTCCAAATACAGTTTGGCAACCACAGTATGAGTTTTTATTTTTTTATTGTCTATATTTCTTAAAAGTCCATATAACATGAACATTGTCAAATATGATAGGATGCATATTTTGCATTTTAATTCCTGAACTAATGACTGTATCTGTGTCTGAAGAAAAGAACACTGATTATATTACTTTTGTCCGTGCCAGCATTTTATATTTGTTTGTTTTTTTGTGGCCCAGGACCCAAAGAAAATTACCTTTGGTGACTAAAATGATATTTAGTAAATCTGATTTGCCTCTGCTTTTTGTTTTAAATGTTTTGACATCATCTACCCATTGCTCAGCTTGACTCAATTCATTATTTTCAAGATTTCATAATCGTCTCCAGCCTTTGATTATTCTGTTTTTCTGATTCTGATCAATCCTGTTGCACAAAGATGAAATTCATCCATCTGCACACTATAAATGCACACAAAAAGAAATGTAAACGTTCCTACTAGTGACAATGTGCTTCTTCAATCACCCTGTCCTGAAGTCAAAATATTGTGCAACACTCCAAATTATTTTGGTATAAAAAGCAATGTTTTGTCTGATTTCTTCTGCACCTGAATCACCAGTAGCCAATAGTCTGTACTCTCAACAATGAGAGTTGCTAACACAAAGTTAAAAGGGCATACTACTTTGCGTAGATGTCCTTCATTAGATTGGTTAGATGCCATCCTTCACTTCTCATCCCTTGGTCTTCAGCGTGATGTCGCTTTAGGCATCCATGCCATACAGTTAGAAGCCACACCTAATTGTAGATCTGCTTTGTTAAACAGATGGAATCAGGTGTGGTTCCTACTTAATTAGAATATCTGCAAAAAAAAAAAAAAACGAGGTAGAAAATAGATATAAAAGCAATTAGAGATGACTTCGGAACCGAGATAAAAAAGACTTACTGTGCAATTACTGTGTAAAGGGAACTAGAGAGTACAATAGAGCTTTTCAGACATACAAGGAATGAACCATGTATAAATTGGTATTATTTGCAGGTGAAGAAATAGAATCAGATATATATTTTTACTTCCTGATGCATTTGAGACAAGAGTTCTGGAGGACATAATGAGGCAGGAGAGGACAATGAGAGTGAAAGAGGTTAAATGTCAAGAAGGAAAAGAAGTCATTACGATGGGGGAAAAAGGTCAGTCTAAAAAGAAGAACTGAACTGAAAATTCATTTGATGATGGAAAGAGACATATGTAATTATCACAAAGTAATTTTCGGTCAGAAAGAGGGAAGGTGTATGAAGAAAGTTCTTCGGATCCTAACAGTCAAAGACTTCTGATGAAGGTAGCTATGCGTAATTTAAAATCGGTAAAGAATGCATCGTTTTTTTTCAGGAGTTATGCTGAATAGACTGGGTCTGATAGAACACAAATTTGAAGCTGGCATGATTCTTTTTGGGTACTATTTATATTTTTTTGCAATAGATAGCTGGTTATTGAAGCATCATAGAGATTCTTGGAGTAGTTCTCAGGTAGTTCTTCATAGTAGAAGAATCAAGGTGCTGAATTGGCCTGCCTGTAGTCTAGACCTTTCAACATTTGAAAACATTTGACACATCATGAAATAATAAGTACAACAAAGGACACCCAGAACTGTTGAGCAGCAAGAATCCTGTATTAGACACATATGGGACAACATTCCCCTTCCAAAACTTTAGCAACCGGTCTCCTCACACAATTGTAAATGTGGTCCTGTCCAAAACTTTTTGTGACTTGCTGTTGTCATCATATTCAAAATGACCATATTTTTTCCTTAAATGGTAGATATTTTTAGTTTAAACATAAGATTTTTTGTGTTGTTTTGTTGTGAATAGAATTTAGATTTATAAGATTTGCAAATTATTGCAGTTGGTGTATATATGGGTCATAAGATTCTGCTAAATTCATGCTAAATCATACACAAAATCAGTATAGTGCAAAACAATTACATTCATTTGAATTAATTACAATGATACATATATATTGATACATATATTAAATATTAGAAAGTGAGAGAGATTTTGAGTGTACCATGTCTTCACTAGTAATGAAGCTGTTGGAGTAACGTATGTGCTTTTTGAACATTTCATCGACATTTGATTTCTATTTGCTGTTATTAAAAACCTCCACTCTTCAGGGAAGATGTTCTACTAGATTTTGGGTGTGCTTGTGGAGATTTGTGCTCATTCAGCAACAAGGGTGTATTGAGAATTTAGATCCTTGGTACCTTGAAATCCTGGCTAGTTTTAAAACATGGATGCAATATAGGTTTTGTTTTCAAGGAATGTGTGACAGATGACAAGGATTCTGGCAGGCAGCATTGCAGCTGAAATAATAGTGAAATAACTGCCTCCAGGAATAAACATTTACTATAAATCAGGATCCAGGGTTGAGTATTCAAAATATATATACGGAGAAAGCTATAAGTGTAAAGAAATAATTGTAAAACTAGGACTAGGGAGTACAATAGGTATTTTACAGACATCATGTGATGAGTAGACCATATATAATCCAGATGCTTTTGAGGGAGATTTTGGTTACATAAATCTAAGAAAAATAACCTCGCATGAGATTTGCAATCAATATCCAACTGGTTGACATTGAAGGTAGAGCGGTGCTTTAGAAAAAAACGTGGCTCCCCCGAATTACTACCTTTCCCATTAATTCACTATTCTTTCCAAATCAATTTGACACATGCCAAAAGGCAGCTGGTTAACACTGCCATATTTGAGAGCGAGGTCAATAAAAACCTTCTATTCCTTACCTAAAGCACTGACTTATAAGTCTATTAAAAAACAAAAAAGAAATAAGAAAAGAGGGCATGTAGACCACCTATAGGGAGTGTGCTGATGTCAATAAGCTGATTATGGCCAATCAAAACAATTCAAGGCAGCAGAGATTGTCACCAACACAAAGAATTGAAAAGAAATTGCTGTGTTTTTATTGATTTATTTGTTTTTAATTAAATACCAAAATTGTTGCCGGTAATGACACAACAGACAAAAGGTTTCACATCAATAGCAATTGATTGGTGTAAGAAAATTACACTGGCTGCTATTAAATGCTATTAAATGATAGAAAAATAGGGCTTTGGGTAGATGGGAGCATTACAAGAAGTCTACAATGAACCCCAAGGAGTGAGTTGGATTGCTGGGAAATGGAGGAAAAATAGGCAGGACTGGCAGGTTACTGAATACCAGAAAAGGTAATAAGACAATGATCTTTAGTGGAGGAAGACCAAAGCGATGGTGATTATGGAGAGACAGATACTGATAAGAAAAAGTGTGTATACATTTCGACTCAATTCAATTCTTTTTTTATTTGTATAAAATGCAATGGATATTGTCTCAAAGTTTAGTGGCTATAAGTTTGTTCATTAAAATTGTAAGTTTGTTCGTAATGAGTGAGCCAGTGGGGAATGTGGCAAGAAAAAACTCCCTGAGAGGAACCAGACTCAAAAGGGAACCTATCCTCATCCAGGTGCCAGAAAAATAATAAATCATTCAATCAATCAAATATAAAAAAATTATATATATATTGTGAATGCACAATTTTATAATAGCGCATTTACTATTGGGTCATTGTATGACCCAATACTTTTGGAAATTGAGTATATATATATATATATATATATATATATATATATATATATATATATATATATATATATATATATAGAGAGAGCCTTTAGATGCGCAATAATAAAATTGTGCATTTACTTTAACTTGGAAACCCAAACCTGTTCCAGCATTTTGTTTACATGCTTTAGAGAGAAAAATCTTGCGTGCTGCTATCGAGCTCTGATTTCATCCCTACTGAACACCTTTGGGATGAATGTGAATGCTGACTACACCCCAGGTCTCCTCACCAACATCAGCACCTGCCTTTTGCAACACCCTTGTGCCTGATGATCACAAATATCCATAAGCACACTCCAAAATCTAGTGAAACAACTTTCCAGAAGAGTGGAGGGAATTATAAGAGCAAATTTGGACTAAATGTTGAATGTGATGCTCAAAAATCACATACCATACTTATGACCAGGTGACCCAATACTTTTGGAAATAGTGTATATTCATTTCAGTTCCATCATTTTTTTGGGTGGTGTTCAGTGATAGGTGCGTAAATGCTCAACTATTAATGCAAACTGTATTCCTAAGCCATTGTATTGATATTAATTACAGTCCAAATCCATCCTCAAAGTTCTTGAGGTGCTCAGTGACTTCACTGATCTATAGACTATTCATGTGTAACCATACCCAGCCGCACAGAGTGGTCTCTAATTGAAGAGAATTCCATACAGAGGTGGGGAATTGGGGTGAATCAGGCGATCCGAAGTGAAGAAGGGACAGTAGCACTGGTCTCTGGTACCCCAGGAGCACGTTTAAGCGTAAATACAGTGTGTGTAAGTTGTGGAAATTCATTAGATATGCCGAGTCAATAAAGCCCCCAATATTGCTTTGGCATCATCAAACTAAGCACCCACTTTAATACCACTGATCGGTGGTGTACAAAAGGTTGGAGACCCTTGTGAAAGACCTCATAGTCATGTTGTGCCTGTGTGTCTGTGTTTATTTTTGTTTTGCAAAAGCCTCTAAAAGAGCCTGCAAAACACTCAAAGGCTTGAAGGACAAGCTATTTTTTCCAGCACTTGGAGATTTTAAATGGGTAAAAAATGAAAATGTACGCAGTAATAAAAGTCATTTAAAAAAATTGATGGCTTGTAAAGCCTTGAAAAGCATCTAGTGTTTATTGAACATTGTGACCTCTGTATTATAGAATTTTTCCAGAACCTACTGTAGGTCCAAAATGAGCAAGTTTATGACTTTATACACTAATGTAGTGCATCACAGCAGGTGACTCGAGACAGATTCAGGAAGATGTTGTATAGAAAATAAATGGCAGACAGGCCCGAAACAAAATCCAAACGCATGCAAGGTTTAGCTGAGGTGCATGTGACTAGGCAAATCTAAAGGAATCAAAAACAAGGTGCGGGGAAAGATAAAAACCAGAACATCAAATGGGGGAAACGGCTTAGTGCGTCAATATCGTAGAACTCTGAACAAGACCTCACAAAAGACAAGTATAGATGACTGAGTGATCATTATTAGTTAACAAGCGTGGACAATTAGTATTTGAGTGAATGTAAACGTTACAATCATCAAACTGAAGTTTCTGGCGGCCATATTTGAAGGCTGTGGTGTATCTTGGAGAAACAAAGCTCTTGGGGGGAAACTTGTGGATTGTCTGACATGGTGTTAAAATTTAATTTCATAAATGTCTTCTGTAATATTAATGCGTACTATCCCGGATGAATATGCAATATAAAGCTTTTCCTTTATTTTTCCTATGATTTGGTTCATTTCTTTTTACACATCCCTCCATCTCTTTTACACTTCTCCCTGACATTTCTTTTTCGGGTTCTCTGTATAAGGATCATTCTTTGCTGTTGTTTATGACATGTCCTCTTGCTATAAAATTCTGGCGAGATTATCAGAGAAAAGAATCAAATCTCTAGAAAGTGCAAGGACGTGAGGAGAAAATTAATAATTGATCAGCTGATAATGGCTAAGCCATTACCACTTCTCCATCCGTGTTCATTAGGACAGAGTCTGAACAAGTATCAGGAGGTGTCATTAATTAGCTTTGATGCTTGAATTAGCTTTTAGACAAGATGGCCTTTTATATACATGTATTATTTAAATATATTTAAAAAAAAAGCAGGTATAGTGATGTAGCCTCGAAACAAGGATGAGTTCCTGTTGTAAACCCAAAAGTTGACCAACAGAAAGTGTTTTATTCCTTATATACAAATTTTTTTTTATTAATTATAAAGGGACAATTTTTTTTACGGAATTTTTCAAATCAATGTTTCCTTTGATTGCAGCTTTAAATTACACTTCCCTTCCTAATCAATTTTTTCCCCTCTTTTGCAAAAAAAAAAAAAAAAAAAAAAAGATTTAGTTTAAAAGGCTTCTTGTCATTTCACTGGCACTGGAGGCTCCTTCTAAATACATCACACAAGCATCTACTTACGAAAAATAACATAGGAAATTAAAGTAAATCTTTACATTTCACCGTAGGCATCAGTGGCGTCAACCTGTTTCCTCAAACGCCAGGACTGGAATGCACAGTCAGTCTTCTGAAGGAAGTTGTTTGGGATATTCCTGAGAACCTCCTGAATCCATTCCTTTGTCCCATACACCACCACTTTTTCGTAGCTCCACAGTAAAGAAATCACATGAAGTGAGATCTGGATTTTTTTTTAGAGACCATTCATGAGGTCCGCATCGTCTCAGCCAATGTCCTGAAAAATGCTGGTCTAATCATGCACACATTATGAGAACAATGTTCTATAGCCATTAAATATTTCCTATTTCCAAAAATGAATAGAAAATCAACTGATGTTTTCAACAAACAAACTTAGCTTGGTAATGTTGAGTCCTGTGTATAATATTCTTGTGTTATGTAATGCACAAGCACCATGACCTATAGAGGGCACACTTTCAAAAAATATTTAAAAATGCAAAAATTAACTTAAATAAAAAAAAATAAATAAATACAAATTAAAAAAATCTAATTCTAGAATTCATTGATGAGGTACTGCAATTTATTCATTTTTTTCAATATTAAAATTGTTTTGCTGAAGTAGATGTTTAACGAAATGTTCAAAGTTGATATACAGACGAGCTCGCAGGTGATTTTACAAGGTTATGCAGAACACGATAAACAAAAACACAAGGAAAATCGTGAGCACAAACAAAAGGCTGAGTACAAGTGCATCGAATGCAAACACTCGACGCAGGACCTTACAGAGATTGTAGTGCCAGCTGGGTTATTTATGTGCAATGTGCTGATTGAGAACAGGTGGTTGCAATTAGAAGTTTGTGGTTTGGCTGAGCATTTTGGGAAATGGAGTTTTCCTCAGAGCAGATGTGAATATAGAGCTAAATGAGCTCATGTGAGAAAAAAACAAAAACAAAAACAGTACAACTGACAATTATTTTAAAACCAGATGTCACACATCAGTCACATTTGTTTGTATAGTGTCTCGCAAAAAAAAAAAAAAATTCAAAGGTTTCTTTACTCAGCGACTATTTAACACCCCTACAACCGCCTGTTCCATTAGCAAACTACTAGCTACAATCTGGGTACCAACTGGGATTATATCATGGTCCTTGAAACACCCAATAACAGCACCATCCTATAAACCAGCATTTTATCACTGTAACACTGTAACTTTCAAACATTTCAAAATATTTTACATTTTCAGTCTGGAAACTGTTGCAGCATTTTAAAGTAATTGGCAACAAACATTTTTTAGATTGTTATAATGGTATACTAGTCTGGTACTATATTTCAAATTTTAGGATTGTAAGATTTATTTTTACTAATATCGCAACCTATTAAGTGTGTCATGAAAAACATACTCACTGTGATACACTTTGTTCTAATGTGTAATCATTTTTTTTTTACTGTACTGTTGGTGTGCTTCATTTTGTGAACCAACATTCGATCGTAATTAAAGCAATAAATAATAATAAACACTGGAATGCATCAGATCCAAAACATAAAACGGCACTAAAATTTACAGAATGCCATCGCTTTCTATTATTTGCTTTTCCTTTACTGCATTTAATATCTTTTGTCACTAATTTCAAGACAGTGTTCAAACTATACTTATAAAGAAAGCAAAAATGTCCATAAACATGTCCTCAATCATTTTATTTTATTTGTATTTTTATATTGCTCTCTCAATTAATGGCACATCTGAATGCTTTTGGATTCAACCCAAATTTCCTCCATCTCCCATTATGGTTTGGCCTAAAAATATCTTTCAAAACATTTAAAAGGGACCATTTGTGTAAAGAGCACTTATGTCTAGAGAAAGGAAAAATAGCATGATGGCTGTGTAATTTTACCTGGACGGACTACGTGGCACTGAAAATACAGTCCAAGAAAATTTCCCAACACTCATAGCACCAGAGGAGGTTGTGTTTAAACTGGATTGATACTTCAGGAACGAGAACTACCGACAAAGCTGACGTTTGGCTTTTCTGCACTAGTTCCTTTATTTAATGGTTAACACCAGACTGGGGTTTTGTCATCAGGTGAGAATTTTTTGTCTGATATATGAGATTAATTAAAACGCACCGTTGACCCATTTTGTGAAGAGAGACTGAATTTGCTGGACTTGTAATGCCCCCTGGTGGTTTTGAAGCAGCAGTGCTTGTAATTTGAATCAAATTAGCATTAGCATTACAGGAGTGATTTGTGATCGTAGGGTATCTGCAAGAATGAAAGGGAAAGTTTATAGGACTGTGGTGAGACCTGTGATGTTGTATGGTTTAGAGGCAGTGGCATTGAGTAAAAGACAGGAGGTGGAGCTGGAGGTAGCAGAGCTGAAGATGTTGAGGTTTTCGTTGGGAGTGATGAAGATGGACAAGATTAGAAATGAGTTTATTAGAGGGACAGCACATGTAGGACGTTTTGGTGACAAGGTGAGGGAGGTGAGATTGAGATGGTTTGGACATGTGCAGAGGAGGGTTATATTGGTAGAATAATGCTGAGGATAGAGCCCCCAGGAAGGAGGAAAAGAGGAAGACCAAGGAGGAGGTTTATGGATGTGGTGAAGGAAGACATGCAGGTAGTTGGTGTGAAAGAGGCAGATGTAGAGGACAGGGTGGTATGGAGACGGATGAACCGCTGTGGTGACCCCTAATGGGAGCAGCCGAAAGAAGAAGAAGAAGATTAGCATTAGCATTACGTTCTTTATCTCTGCACGCAGTCACATGGTTGGCTTGGTTTTATAATCAGACATCAGATATCACCAGCATTTTCAATGTCATGCTAGATGTTCCCAAAGCACCACATTTTGAAGCTTTCACTAAGCTTACAAACGCTTTATATTTATTACTGTTTATTGCATGCACCTTTTAGGTTCACAATATTTATAGATACCCTTAAAGTTGCGGAAACGTCCACAAAACCAGTCATTCGCTGGAGTTCGCACTAAACCGGGCCTCGCTTTTTTTTATTTTCTTACCTGAATTTACTGTCAAATTACCATGCAAATTTCAAAAGAACTCAATACTTTCCCATGTTACAAAAGTTGAACCTAAAAAGTGCTGACAATGCAAAAATTCATGAGTGACGTATACAGTAAAAAAAAGACGTTTTTAAAAGCATGAACAGAAGACAAGTGGAAATGTCTTAAGGTGCTGGATTTCTGATTGGAAGGTTGTGAGCTCAAATCTTAGCACCACCTAACTGCCACTGTTGGGGCCTTCAAACAAGGGTCAATTTCTCAGTTGTAAAAATGATATAATGTATGTATATAAGTGTTTAAGGAGTTGGTATTTGGAAAAATGTTACTTTGTTGGAAATTGAAATTAGTGCACAAGGCAAATATATTTAGGAAAATCCTTACTTAAAACTAGCAATACATTTAGACTTTCTACTTATCAGCATGCATTTGTTGGAAGAAATCGAAACTATTCAAGCTGAGCACCTTCAGAGAGAGAGAGAGAGAGAGAGAGAGAGAGAGAGAGAGAGAGAGAGAGAGAGAGAGAGAGAGAGAGAAACACAAAACCCTGCAAAGGCATTAACATGAGCTCAGGTTATGAATAGAAATCCTAAAGCAGTTAGACAGTAAACACTACCTACCACTCCATCACTCTCCCAGTTGTACTGTAACTGTAATAACTGCTGCATTGTATAAGCAAAAACACATGCTAAGAATGCATAATATCCTTTAAATTGAAAATGTCATCGAGTCTGACATGTAGAGCTCTTGAATAAAACAAAACCCACAATTGCTTTTTTTTTGGCTCATTTCTCATGACAGCACAAACCCAGCAAACTGTCTGTCAAATATTCATGTGAGAAACATGTTCAAGTGGATTAGGTTTCCTTTTGAAGCTATGAGACAGCTTTAAACAAGCATGAGGGTTTTACATAAATGGAGAAGAACCAAACTGCTGTGGGAGGGTAGACATTTTTCTTTAGGTTTCTCTCCATGCGTCCTTTGTTTTGCATATTTAAAGGTTTCTAAAACCACTGAATTTCAGTGTGGGCCTCAGACCCGACTGTATGTATAGTTTTACCTAAAACTAGGCTTCTTTTAAGCATACAAGCATTTTCTGCATAGTGAATGCAGATATTACTCATAGAGTCAGCTCTCTATTTAATTGTACCATATTACCAATCATTTGTTAAAGTTTCTCAGATCAGAAAGGAAATTCTCAAAACTACTTGGAAGGAACTGAGAATGCTTTAGTACATTCATTTACTTAATTGTGTACAAGTGTCTGCTGTTTTCTACATTATCAATTGTTTGTCATGTTCATCCAAATTATTATACAAGTTATATATAATGGTTAAACAAGTTGTCATAATCTGACAATCTTAAATTTCTTTTTGGTGAACAAGTCTTGAATGAATCTTGAATTTCACTAATGAAGGAGAGTGGATGAACAACCAGGAAATGAACAAACACTATTACAGTACAGTAAAAGTCTCCTGCAATCAATATCCCACATACAGTTGTGTAAATCTGTGCTGTTGAAATTTAGAGATGCCACACAAAAGAAATTCAGATAACTTTAAATCATTGTAATTCAAATAGTAGTTGACATCAGGAAATACTGAAACCATGTGATGTCATACTGACAACATGACTAAACATTTCGACTACTGTGTTTGTAAATATTAACAATTATTCTGATGTCATTGAAATGTTTGTTCACTGACACAAATACTTTCTTTTGAGAGAAGGACTATGGATTGTGAGGAAAGTACAGGCGTTTGCGGGCATTGTGTCGTGCTGTTTGTACAAATTGTTCTTAGAAATGCACTTAATGGTTTGCAAAAATTAAGAATGATTCAAGAAATGCTCCAAAGCAACTGAGAAAACTGTAGTGCTAAATGCTGTATTTAACAACTTAAAATATGTTGTCAGATCAGAATGGACGCAATACCAGTAGCTAGCATAACTGGCTAGGCAGTAAATCAGATTATATCTAATGAATTATTGGTCTTGAATAATGGAATATTGGTATCAGATTTTGGTTTGTCTAAAGAGCACATTACTTTCTATTAATTAGCATTTTGATTGTAGGCAAGGAAGGATTTCTGTACTAAACAAAAGTTTTAATTTTGTATTTTTGACATGTGCAATTGCTTCATTTGATTAATTAATTTTTAATGTGTGACTAGATGTAAAAGTAGCATCTTATTTATTTAAAAGTATTTTCAGCTTCATACTTCCGCTTCCTTAGTAACATCGATTCCATCTAAGGCTAATCTCTCAGTACTTCATCCAACCCTGCATCTGAAACTTTTTTTTAAATGGGCAGAAGGGATAAAAAAATATATAATAAATTCTACATACGTATACAATCACTTTAGATTTAACAAGCCACGAATATCCAGCCAAAGCATTCGTCCAGTCTTGTTGTGTGACTGATTAAACCAGCCTTTAGAGATGACAGTTATCTTTTGCTGATGCACTTTTAATGCAAGTAACCAACATAACCTCTCTGCATCATACATTGTTATCTGATATGTTCAGCATCCTGCTTTTACAGTTATCAAACAAAATCTGCTCTAATCTGCATTTGCTTATGTTCCCATGCTCTTCATCGAATAGAAATTGAGATTATGCTTCATAGTTTGTAAGAAGTATTACATTATAAGGTTGGTGATCATATATTTGCATATATCTGCAGTCTGGTTACATAACATACATGCAAACATTCTGTATATACAGTATACACACACACACACACACACACACACACACACACACACACTGTATATATTGATCAGACATAACATTAAAACTAATGACTGGTGATGTCAAGTGATTTGATAACTTGGGCAGCAAGTGAACATACAGTTTCCTACAATCCCACAGAAGACTGACTGTAGCACAAATTTCTGAAAATTTTTATTTAGGTTTTGATGGAAAGGTGTCAGACCACGAGCTGTGTGCCTGGACAAACATGTCTTATCCACGGAGGCCAACTTTACAATTAAAAGGATCTGCTGCTAACATCTTGGTGCCAGATACCGCAGCATACTTTCAGACAGCTTGTGGAATAAAGGCTTTAAAAATTTTTTTTTTTGGCTGAGGAGTGTATATCTTATATTACATATGATATTGCATATTATGATGACCATATATATGTTATAATGCATTATGGTAATGGAAAGATGGTTTCATGGTATTTCACAGAACAGAGGTTGTTATTGTTTTCTTGGGGGAACACATCACTTGAGTTTGTGACCTACAACCCCAATTCCAAAAGATTTGGGACACTGTATAAGCTCATTAATCCATATTTTATTCACAATAGAACATAGAAAACATATCAAATGTTTAAACTGAGGCAAAAAAATAGTGTTAATAAAATGAAACAGTGTGAGAAATTTGTAACTAATTAGGTTAATAGACAACACATCAGTAAGATGATTGAGTATAAATAGTAAATCTTAGTGAGGCAAAGTCTCTCAGAAGAAATAAAGGGCAGAGCTCCACCAATCTGTGAAAGACTGTCTACAAATTGTGGAACAAATTTTCAATTAAAACAAAATCTGCTCAAGTCAGCCTGGCTACGACTGTAGTTTAAATAACACACCACACAAAGGTTAGTCTGATGTTTCTGTAGCTAGCTTATACTAGAAGTGTACTTTACTAATATTTCAATATTTGAACCAGCCTGATCAACCAGAAAGGAATCTAGAACTAGCCAGAAATTCACTCCTGTTAAACCATCAAATCTATCCAGAGGGCATTTATTTAGTTTGTTTGTTTATTTGTTTCTATCAAGTTAGTTAACATTGGGCTAGCAATTATATTTAATCATATTGAATATATCTTATGACACTAGAAAAATAGATAATATTTTGCTATGTCATTATAAAAGCTCTAGAAGACCTGATTCTAGATCCTAAAAGAGATATGTCAATGTTCTCGCATTCCCTGTGCTAAATCTCTTTGTTAACACACTGCAAAGGTAAATCACATTTTGTATGTTTGGAAAAATTACATCATTCTATAGGGGAACAGACAAATTCTTATATCTTATCTTATTTTGGTGCTATGTTCAAGCCTGTAGTTTGTACTACAATTGGTGGGCTTTGATTGTGCATTGAGCACTTTATCTGAGCAGTCTAACATCATTTCCTTTGTGTAGGTGCATATGCATGCTGCAGATATCAAGATAGAAGTTCAATTATGAACTGAAAGAAATCATCAGTTACTACACAAGTTCACAGGCAAACAGACAGGAAACTAAGGCATCTACTGAGGTAAATTACTTTCACAAAACTTTCTTTTTTTTTCTTTCACATTTTTTATATACCAGCTTTTAAATATATAGTTTTACTAGAGGTGTAATAGTGTGATTTTGCTTGTTTTAAAAAAAGAAAAATGTAAGTTTTAAGAAATTGGACAAAGTCCTAATGTCCTAATCTTGATGTATTTGCAAACTTTAATTGAAAGATTGAAGATTGAAAACAATATCAATTACTATCAAATCATTGTGTGAATTTGAGGTTATTTTTATGGACTTGCTTCTTCAAACTCGAACTAAATAAGAAATAAACTAAATAAGAATTGTTGTTGCTAGATTTGATTTAAAGATATTCTTTTTTCTGCATTTTTTATATTTTGTTCTTTTTTTCAGCCACGATCACTTTATAGCATTCTGGCTAGCTGACTAGTTGCCTACATAAATTTTACGTTTCTTTTAACATTCCTTTGGGTAAAATTTGTGTCTCTTCTTAGTGTTTGTCTTTATTTAATGACAAGTTTAAGTCTCTGTCGTAACTGTTTCGAATGAGGAATTGAGTGTTTATGTGGTGAGCACAGGCAAGTCACATGCTGAAACATCCCAGTGTGGTTATACTTCAAAATATTTTATTTTATCTTAAAACATTAAGTGTTTTCTACTGGTTCACACTTTTTAATGGTGGATTTGATTTGAACTATACTAGAAACTAGAAAGTAATCAGAATGATTTGCCTGCTTATGTCAGCTCGATTTTACCCTAACCACACTAACCACAGAAACTAAACTAAGAAACTAAGTTACCCCTTTGTGTATGAGAATGTGTTCATGATTCATGTATGATAACATTTCAAGATGTTACAAACGGAAGAAAAAAAAATTGGCAGAAGTTAATCTTATCGTGTCGAACATCACGTACTGAACTTACAAACCTAAATTATAAATAAGCCACTATATGTAATTTATTTATTTGCAAAAGTCATCTAAATATAATGTTGGTCACACAGTCTAAAATGGACATTTTAAGAATTTTTTTCTAAACATTTTTTTCTCGTTCCATTTCTGGAAGTATTTTTATCATATAATGCTAGTTATGATAGACAGGTGTCAAAACACATAATGTAACACAGATTGGTCAAAATGCCCATGCTGACCTCTGTCCACCAACAAAAGTACCCACGATTAACACATTAGCAATAAAACTTGAGTCAATGGAAAAAGATGGCCGGATATGATCATTTTGGGTGGCTAGATGCATATGTTTTGCTTACCTGGCAAAACGATGGCACCAGGGTGGACTATAAGAAGAACACATACTACATTGTAATGTATGAAACGTTAGGTCATGACATTCATGTGGAAGTAACTTTGAGAGGTACCACCTACTTAAACGTTGTTGCACAACAAGAGCACATCTTGTACTATGGCAAAGGTATTCCCTTAAACATTGGTCTCTTTGAAGAATACAGGATGGTTTTCTTGAATGTTTTCTTGTTTGGAATTTTTGGTGGGGTTCGATGTACAATCATATCTGACCCATATAGGCCCCAGTTTACAACTTATAGGTCTTAGGGGATCTTCTCTGATGTTTTGGTGCCAAAAGTTCTTGTCCCTCGTAGTTGAATAGGATGTTAACTGGGAGGGTGGTAGCTCATCGGTTATGGCATTGCGACTCTGGATCGAAAGGTCCCAAATTGAAATCCCAGCTCCACCAAGTGGCCACTGCTGGGCCCACAGCTACTTAACTCACAATTTTAAAAGCATCTGCCAAATGCTGTAAATGAATACCTCAATGGGACAGAGATGTTTTGGAGGCCACAGGTGACTTCAACTGTTTTAATATTGTGTTGGATATATAGGATATTTTGTATGTATATAGTGCTGCCTTCAAAAATGCTTAAAAATACAGCCAGCACTTCACATGAAAGGCTTTTTTGTAAAGCATGTTTGAGGTCTCTGGGTACAGCTCTTTATGCTGTTATTGGAGAACAATCAAATTTGTGGTGGTAAAAGCAACTCCAGTACATGGCATCACATCACCCCACTGTGGTCTTATAACAGCATGCTCAGTTGTATTTAATTCCTTATTCCTAATACTTACCTAAACATATTGTAAAAATTCCAATGCAGTCTTACTTTATTTTCATGACTCTGCTTTGCAGGATCTGATGAGCAATGGAGAACAACACAATCTTTCAAGATCGCAAATGCAACATCTCAGACGAATACAAATTCACCACCTACACTGTGGTCTTCAGCCTGGTCTTCATTTTTGGTCTCCTGGGCAATGTGGGTGCTCTGTACGTCTTCTGCAAGCTCTCTGTGAAGAATCGTCTCTCTACCATCTTTCTCATACACCTCGCTGTGTCAGACCTCATCTTCATCCTTACATTGCCTATACGGATCGTCTTTTACTTTAGCAACTTACCGGGCACGCAAGAATCTTCTTCCAGGTTCACAATACATGTGAACCGCGCATGCCGTTTCTCCACCTTCTTATTTTACATCAGCATGTATTGCAGTATCTTCTTTCTGACCGCCCTGAGCTTGTGCCGCTACCTGGTACTAGCCGGGCGAGTTCGGCTCCAGAACAGCGAGGCTTGCAGATGGGCTCGCTTCCTGTGCTGGGGAATCTGGGTCTTTGTGGTTGGGGGAAATATTTTATACCTTGGAATAGCCTCTGGGTTCAGCATGCAGGCAGTGGGATGTCTGGAGCCAGAAGGAAATGACTCCTGGGTTTTGCTGTATCATCTAAATCTGGTGGTGTTGGTGATCTGCTTTTTGCTACCACTAACAGTGGTATTGATTTCCTACTCCCTCATGATCAGACATATCCTGAGGATCCGGGCTGGCCAAAGACAACGGGATGTGGCTCTGATCTGCTTGGTGCTTTTGATATTTTGTGTTTGTTTCCTCCCCTACCACATCCAGCGCACTCTGCACATCTACTATATGATTCACCAGGAGTCAACGCCCTGCCAGTTGCTGGCCACCTTGCAGAAATCTGTGGTGGTGACGCTGTGTTTTGCTGCCATGAACAGCTGCCTAGATCCGCTCCTCTTCCTTTTCGTGGGCCACGGCTTCATACGGGTGATGAATAAGTTCATTACCGGTGTAAACATTTCTTTTGCACTTGAGAATAGCAGTTTGTCTCCAAATGATTTGCAGCACTCATTAGGTAGAGGCCCAAATACCACAGACAGGGACCAAGCTACCTTTTTGGAGCTGACACCCTGTCAGAATAACGACATTACTGTTTAATTGCTCTACAAACCATTAGGATAGAGATCATTGTTCTGAGTGACAACAGTACTTCAGGAAAATAAGTACCCTGTAACTCTCAAGAAAGTGGAAGGCTGTTTAAATTGGCTTTGGGTAGTCCAGTAACTCAAGGAATCAGAATACACAATAGTTAAGATGTTGGACTTCTGATCGAAAGGTCATTAAATTAAAATCTATGCACCACCAAGTTCCTAATGTTGGGTCCTTGAGCAATACCTTTAACCCTCAAGTGCTCGGTTGTATAAATAAGATCATTGTACATCATTTTGGATCAGCGTCTCTGCCAAATGCCATGAATGTAAATGTAAATATGACTGCCAGATATATTAAGATCTTTTTCTTGCTTGGGGCTTTTAATACACAGACATGCTTCAGATGTCTAATTACAGCTGATTTATGTATTTTAGACTCAATAAGAGAGAAGTCAAGAATTGTAAAAAGCAGCAGAGAGGGAAAGTGAGCAGAGAGCAATCCAAATTGTAAAGCAAACGGATACTTGCGCCATGCGTTCGGCTAGACAGGCAGTAATAACTTCAGAAAAAAAACCTTTAGTAGTTTATCAACTTCATGATCTGACAGTGTCTTTAAGCAGACTGGCTTCTAAAATCTGCATCGACTGCAACATTTTGATTTGATGTATAAGCAGGTTTTCTAAGAAGTCTTTTGATCACTGTATATCTCGGTTCAGGACCCTGAGGCGATCAGTAGTTAAGCTGAATTGGTTTTATTTTGTAAGCACACTTTGCTGGACATCAGTGAGCCTGTGAATGTATTCACAAAGCCTGCTTTAGTTATATCAAAAGATTAACAAAGTACACATGGCAGGGCACATGGTACCACATTCCATGACTGATATCTTAAAGATGTGTGTCTTCCGCCTGCCAAGAACAAAGACGTTTTTTTTTTGTTTTTTTTTAAACAAGCCTCTTTGAAAATGTGTTCTGATTTGTTCTGAATTTCATTGAAAAAGCATGGTATATAAGGCTTGTACTAATGTTATCCCAGAAAATATTATTTTAATTTACTAAGAAATGTGTCTCATTTAAATTCAAAAATGTTATTTTGAACACATATGCACAAACAGACACAAATGATGTTGTCATTGTTTAATGTTGAAAATGTTGTTCATGCCATTTAACATGTTCATGTGCAAAATTAAGTTTGATTATGTAAAAAAGAAATGACTTTTTACCTCTTTCAAACCATAAATATGTGCAGGTCTTTTTTGAGCCGTAACACAACAGAATTCGCTATGGTTAATAATATTAATTAATAAAGAAAAAAGATAATACAAGCAATTTAGTTTGGATATATGTTTTAATATTAACCTATTATAGTCAGATAACATAAATACCCTGTCTTTACTATCACAAATTTAATGAGTGAATTTAAACTTTTTTTTTCTATAAAAACGAGTGATATATTCTTGGATAAATAGTCTATGTGGCAAAAAAAAACTTTTATTGGTTATCAATGCATAACAGGTTAGCTATGGGGTGAAAAAAACAATATTGGATGATAAGCAATGTTCTTTGAGGCATTTTGGGTTGAGTTAAGCCACTTTTTCATTTAATTTAATTTCTGTTCTCTGGTCTAGACACAAGTTCATACCCAGGTTAGTAGGACCAGTAAATCCTAGAAACCCGCTTGCTGCCCCACCAGGTTGGAACCTATGCAGAATCTGGTTGTGAATGCAGATTATATTAGATAAGACTATAATCAACTTTTCGTTCATTGTACAAGGCAAGTTGGTAAGGCTATGATATATGATACCTATAAATAATGACAGATTAATGAACAATTTGAAATAAGCAACATGAATGTAAATAAAAAGTAGACGGAGACATAAATAAACAGTACACAGAGAGGTGATTACATACAATGTGGAAGATATTGTATACATTGTTTATGAAAAGGTTATATGCACGTGCAAAATGATATGGAGAGTGCAAAAAGAAGGCTATTATATATAATGAGTCCAAAATATGCAATGCTTATTATAGTGCAATCTTGAGTGTTGTGTATAGAATGTATAGAATTCAGTTTTGTGTGTGTGTGTCTGGGTTGGGGGGTCATGGTAGTGAGGGGTGGAGGGTAGGTGGTTCTAATAGAATTCAGGGTTCAGCATGGAAACGGCTGTGTGGAAAAAGCTGTTCCTGCACCTGCTTGTTTTGGTCTAAAACAGTGCAGTTTCCATACCAGACTATAATACAGTTGGTCAGGATGCTCTCAATGGTGCAATGGTAAAAGTTCACCAGGATGTCTGAAGAAAGATGGTTCTTTTTCAGTGTTCTCAGGAAGAACAGGTGCTGGTGAGCCTTCTTTACCAGACTGGAGCTGTTTTGTCCAGGAGAGGTCCTCGGCAATGTGGATTTCCAGGAGCCACTGCTACATTGATATGGATGGGTGTGTGTGCCGCCCTTCTCCTTTCTGAAGTCTATGATGAGCTCCTGGGTTTTCTTTGGTGTCTTGTGCAAGTTGTTGTCAGTGCACCATGCAGCCAGGTGGTTCAGCTCCTCCCTGTAGGCTGACTGTAAGGCTGTAGCAAAGGAATATTGTAACAATGGCATTGGACTCTAGATCGGAGGGTCCAGATTCCACCACCAACAAGCAATGCACTTAATCCTCAACTGCTCAGTTGTAAGTCGCTCTGGATAAGAGCATCTGCTGAATGCTTATGGTTGTCCCTCATTGTGTCGTCTGCAAACTTGATGATGATGTTGGAACCATAAACAGGATTGCACTTGTGGGTGAAGAGAGCATAGAGAAAGGGACTCAGCACACATATTCCTCTTGTTGTTGGGTGAGTCATACATCGGCGATAGAAATAAATAAATGTTGTAATCCGATGTCCAGGAGATCCTGACTGCTGTTCTGGGTGAACAAACCAGCAAGGAGTAGATAAAACATAAATAAAACGCAAATACGCCGAGCCTCAAATTATGCACACGCCTCTATCTACACACAAATACCAATTCCTAATGTATTTCAGTTTGTAAATCGATTGGCTTATGTTCCTTGAATTTTTTTGGGTGGGCAGATAACAAGGGGAAGGGGTAGCTAAGTGTTTAAGCTGCTGGACTTCTGATCAGACTCTGATGAGCTGCCACTGCTGGGCCCTTCCTGGAAATGTACCCAGTAGGCCTGATTGCAATCAGTCCCTGTAGAATAAGAACTCAGGAAAGGGGTGGCAGAGTGGTGCCCTGTGGGATCACTGCATGTTTGCCCCATGTATTTATAGGTTTTTTTGCACTCAATGTCTAATTACCGACAAAACACACAAGCCAGTAGGTTACCCATATAGGATAAGCTGCTGAACCACCATGATTCTAACCAGAATGAACCACTTGAATGAATCCACCAAACACATAATTTATCTACATGTTGTGGCAGGCTGCCTATAGTGGCAGGCTGTCTATAGTGATTTCCTTCTTACTTGCAAAAATCTCTTTGATAGTCCCTATGCCGTAGTGTTTTGGATAAAAAAAAAGAACTGTCATGTTAATGCTAGACTCCTTTACAATTTGTTTCATATGGACAGAAACATTCCCACCAAAAACAATGATATGTATTTTCTTTATTACAGGTATTGCACAGGATTTGACACAGATTAAGCATCAACAATTTTAAGTTTAATTATAACATTATGTGAGATTTTCATTTCCAATAATGTTATAATTAAACTTAAAATTGTTGATGCTTAAATTGTGTCAAATCCTGTGCAATACCCGCAATAAAGAAAATACATATCATTGTTTTTGGTGGGAATGTTTCTGTCCATATGAAACAAATCAAGACTGAAAGCCTTTTCTAATTTTTTTTTTTATGGAGTGGATGAGCGCATACCTCGGCTGATCTCCTTCCTGTCTCCTCTGGTTGAACTCCACTTGAATAATCCCACACAAAATGCTTTGGCTTAGGTGTCTTGGAGGAGGGGGTAAAATCTCTTAATATTTAAGCTATAAAGTCTTATCTTACATAGTACATGTGGCTGAACAATATGTGATTTCAAGAACTAGGCTAATGGTTACTTGTGAACAGAAAATACATTTGCCTACATTGTTAAGCAAAGCAAACCCCCCAACAAATCTTTTTTTACCTCAATTTTACCTCAGAAACAATGTGAAGGATTTTGGACATGACTTCTACTTTATGTTTTTAGCAAACTTATTTGCTCTTATTTTGTATTGGTTCACAAATAGAAGATTTGATGATTTATACGACCAAATCAACGTAGATATCGTTTTTTGTCTGATCGATTGTGTTTGTTTATGTTTTATTGGCACCTCTGTATTTGTGTGATTGTGGTTGTGTCATGTGCTCAGACAAACTTTCACACTCCTTTGAATTAGACATTTTTTCTGCTAAGATCTGACCCACTGAACAGTTTAACACATTGACTTTTACAATTGTTTTGCAATTGCTTTATAATTTTAAAGGGTAAAAGATTATTTAAATTTGACATAGGTCACTTATTATAGTTTTGTACTGTGTTTTATTCCACTTGTACTGCATCAATCTACCAATGTTAACATTTATTCAAGAACAACACATCCTCCTTTCATTTATTCAAGAACAGCACATCCTTCATTCATTTATTTAAGAACAGTTTAAAATCCTTAAAATCGATTGATAGTTACATTTAATGTTATGGAATGTCCATGAAACAATTTTCTGTTATCACTTATGTTATAGTAGCTATAAACAGCTGTTCACATCATCGGTTTGACTTTTTCCTTTTTCTTGACTGATGCTGGAGACTCCATCCAAAACTGTTATTATTTCAAATGGAATGTCCACAATATAAGTCCATGTGAGTCACACATATTCTATAGAAATGCAACTTTGTGGGATATATATATACAATATAAACCAGATCTGAGGTAATAGTGAGGAGCTGTGTGTGTTTGGGGGGTGGACTATAAATCAGCTTGAGTGTGTTACCTCACGGCATCCTGTTTGTAAAAAGTTGTGAAAGCTACATTTAAAAGCTTCTCGGCCGTTCGTTGTTCTGTTTAGTGCACACCAGATTTTGAGGCACTTGAGAATTCAGCGACAGTGAAGGAAAACATTTGGAGACACTTTTCTCTTACTGGTTTAACTAAACCCTACTGAGCCTAAAGTGTGAAAAGGAGAAAAGGAGGTTTGGAGAATGTCCATAGATGTCAGTAAATAACGAGACCTAAAAGAAAAAAAACTTTCATACTATAGTGTTACACTTTATGGACAACTATTGTGATTCCTGACTTTTCCAGTCATCTGTGGTTCCTCCCCAAACTGTATGGTATGCCTTTGGATGTGGAAGCATAACATTTTCCCTTCACTATAACAAGGAGACCCAAACCTGTTCCAGCAAGACAATGGCCCTGTGCACAAAGCCAGCTCTGTGATGTTATGGTTTACATGGGTTGGAGTGGAAGACATTGAATGGCCTGCTGTAATGTTACCTTCATCAGTAGCTGAATGAACTCAAATCCACACAATCAGACTCCAAAATCTGGTTGAACATCTACCCAATGCATGGAGGCGATTATAACAGCACATGGGGGCTAAATGTGAAATGGGATGTTCAGAAGATGTCCAAAACGTTTGTCCATATAGTGTAAATAAGCAAATTAACAAAGACTTAAAAAATATAAATTTTTCTGCTTTGTTTTTATCTATGAGCCAAAACTAGTCATGAGACATGGAAATATTACCCTCTGATAATATGAGTAAATCAGACTGTGCTCTTTAAAAGACAGAAACCTCACAGAAAAAATAAAAGCAATATTTAAACACAGCTTGGTTCTGGAAAGGAGCTCTGAGTCAAAGAATGTAAACCAACACTGTTGCAAAATATCCTTTCACAAATTTTCCTTGAGCCACACCAGATAGCTGTCAGTCATCCTGTGGGCAACACTAAAGTCGGTGGGCCACAGTGTGAACATCATTGTCCCATGAAACCCCTCTTTATAGTGTTCATGTGTCACATTGATGCCGGCCGAACGCAAGCGTGTTACATACATGACACCGTCATCACGCAGAACATCGTACTCGCACGTCAGAATGTAGGTTTTAGGCAGCCGACGGAGTACAGTGTCAGGCACCAGCAACGGCGACGCCCGCTGGTCCGCTATCGACAAACAGGTCTTGTCTGTCGATATAGATGGAGCGCTGTAGTTGTACTTCCGGCGGTACGGCTCAGGCAGGAAGACGCTCCAGTTGACGAATTTGAGCATCGCAACAGATTCTGCACTGTTGTGGCTATTGGTTAACATGGCTGTGAGAAACGATTTGTCGCTCGTGAAGTACTCGCTCCAAAAGCGCACCATGAGCGTGCGTGGCAGGATGGGCATGTGCTGGTTCTCCTGGTATGACGGCGTGTTGAGATCCAGTGCTTGCAGGACCGGGTAGATTAAAGCCTGCACTTTTAGTTTCACACGTTGGTTTGGTTCCAGCTGCAGCTGAAATTAGAAACAGTGCATGAAGATACATTGAACAAAAAAATCATAATCAGAAACAGAATACTTTATTGATCATGCAGAGAAATTGTTAGGTTACAGTTTCTCACAGTACAATTAAAGTAAAATATAACAATTTAAAATAATACTTGTTAAGATATATATTGAGTATAGATGCTGAACAATCAATGAATTTTCAATCTTACTAAAATACAAGTAGTCACCAACTTACAATAGAGATGCATTATAATGACCCCATACTAACTTGTAAGTCTAGACATGGCCTAGCCTACCCAGGAGTCTTTAAGAATAGTGTTCAGTATGGGGTAGGTAATAATTTAACAAATTACAGTTTACAATTTACGCTACTGTTATGTATAAACTATTATATGTGACTATGGGCGCGTGCACGAGAGCCGGTTTGTCAGTGGAGACCGTAAGCTCTGTTTCAGCGTCTAACAACGGCGATGAAAAGAAGAGAAACAAGAGCTAAAACTGGGCTTTAAAACATCAAAAACACAGAAAGAAATACGCACCTAACCCTAGAAATAACCCTAACCCTAACACCGAGACATCCGAACGCTGGCGAGAGTAAGGCATTTCACAAGGCGGGAGATGGGTACATCCTGGCAGCGTCCCGATGTATCATACAAAAATTCAAACCATCATAATTTAGGGACTACATATGTAGTGTACAAATGTGTAGCAGTAGTGAACAGATGGCAGAAAAAAAGTCAGACTACAATGATATAATTATGTAACAATTATTGCACTGTAATAATTACACATCAATTTTCCAAGATATTGGCATTATAGAAGTGTGGCATATAAGTACACTATATCGTTATAGTGTACCAGCTGTTTAACACTTAGTATATGGTTTGATAGCTACAGGCAGAAATGATCTTCTGTGGTGATATGTGGTGCATCCTGATTGTATGAGTTCACCACTGAATGTACTTTTCAGACTGTACAGTGTTTTATTTAGTTGGTGGGAGCAGTTGTGCAAGATGGAATGTACTTTGGATAGCATCCTCCTTTCAGACACTATCAGCAGAGAAAAATGACAATATGACTCATTCAAGTGTTGTGAAGGAAATATTTGCAGAAGTGAAAATTCATAAATTACAGATGTCTGGAAAATGTCCTTAAGTACAGAAATCTGTGCCTGCTTGCTGCTAGAAATGAATTGAAATTGTTATAAATTGATGTATCTGACCTGCTGGGTTACAGCGGCTGCCAGGTTTCCTCCGGCGCTGTCCCCTGAAACTGCTACACGCTCTGGATCTGCCTCATACCTCTTCAGTACATCAGGCTGAAGGAAGTACTTCACTGCATGGTACACATCCTCAAATGGAACAGGGAAGTGGTAAGGAGGGGCCAGGCGGTACCTGTGCATAAATAATGTCTCGTATGTTACATCAGAAAAGCCTACATGACCAAATGAGGTTTCCTCAACTCAAATCCAGTTGATTCTAATTTTTATTCCATTTATTATGAAACCGCCAAGTCCCAGTACGCTGTGTACCATAGGATCAAAAAATGTAGAATACATGCGACACTACTGTGATTAGCAATGAATACATGTATTTTCTGAATAAGTCATGTCATGGCATTGAGAATTCATGAGAATGAGAATTCATATCTGTGAAGATGTTTGACCAAAAATCTTCACAGATATGAATTCTCATCACAGAGATCATAGCGTAGCGATCATCTGCAAGCTCTGACATTTCAATACATAAAACAGGAACAAAAACTTTAGTTTTAAATGAACTCTGGCTTACAATCAGATCCACCCATACAGTACAAATCTGATCCAGAATCGGATCCCGAGTCTAAAATTAAACATCAAGAAAAACAGCGAAAACGACGACTTCCATTGCAGAACTTCCGACGACTTCCATAACCAAAAAGAAGCACGGTGATGGCCATGGCTCTCTCTGTGGTTGCTGTGTGCAGTAACCTCTACTTTTCTGAGATGATGTTTCACTAGATTTTGGGATGTGCTTGTGGAGATTTGTGCTCATACTCTACTGATGTAGGTGAGGTAAGAAGGTCTAGGGTGCAGTCAGCGTTTACATTCATCCTAAAAGTCTGACATCAACTGTATTGAAAACCTGTATTGAAGGTTTTCAATACTGTTGATGTCAGAGCTTTATAGCAGGCCAGTCAAGATCTTCTAGTCCAAAATCTTTATATGGAGTTGGCTTTGTGCTCAGAGACACTGTCATGCTGGAAAAGGTTTGGGTTTCCTAGTTCAAGTGAAGGGAAAACTTAATGCTACCACATCCAAAGACGTCCTATACAACTGTGCCTCCAATAGTTTACGAAAGAAACGTACATGGCTAGAAAAGTCATGTTTCAATACGTTTTACAGTTAATTGACACTAAGGACTCAAAGGTGAGGTTTATAAAAAAAAATAAAAAATAAATCTAAATCCGTGACGATTTCCCCTTTAATGTTACTGTGCTTCTGAACTGATTTTTTTTTCTATTTTGGCTATTCATCATGAGTGAACTTTTTGCATTCCCTGCTCTCCATTCTTTGTTCTATTGTTCTACCAGGAGGTGCGGTCACATATCTCACATATTCATACATCTTCATAAATTCAGGACGAAGAGTGCATTCTTGCACGCTAGGTCTAGGGTTAAGCATGTGCCCACACATCTTGTTTTACTGAGAAGGATAAAATAAAGTAAAATAAAATAGGACAGTGCCCAATGAAGTCTACTAAATCTGTTTTATTAACAGCTTTGCAGAATGAAATCATTCAAAAATGAAAGAATTGTATGTGTTCAAACCTTTTTTTTTTACAATGCTGTTTTGTTCCAAACCATTTATAATTTGCTCTTCTTTACTTCCCAACCAAAACTAAAGTTAAGCTTTCCAAAAGAAAAGAAAAAAGCCAAATGTGCATTTTTCTGGCTTTGAGCACGGGCTGGAACTGGGGGCTGAAAAAGAACTTTGTGTTTTTCCTTCACTGTGTTCTGGCTTCTACACATAACTCACACCTGATCCTTATTATCCATCCCGGTTGTCTCTTTTTGTCTTGACTTGTGTACGCTGTAAAGTTTTGCACGTGTCAAACCATGCTTTCTGCACAGTATCACAGCACTTTCAAACTCAGACTCAAAATCAGATTAATCAATGAATAATTGAACCTGACACATTACATAAACTTTCAGTCACAGCTTAACATGGATGCACTTCATCTAGTAAGTTTTTTTCCTACAGCAACTTATTATTCAGAGACTTGTAAGGGGGTAATTCAAGGGGAACGGGAAATATTGGCGCTTGGAGTTTTTGACCCTGGGGCGTCGGCGATTGTTTGGAACCAATGCAAGCTCGTTTGGAACCCCTTACCGATAGTTATAATGGAGCAGTGAAGTGATGCGCAACGAGCGTTTGCTGTAAAAGCCTTTTAAAATCATGGTGTTACGTAATTTCAAAGAAACAGATTCACAACACGCATCATCGCTGTTTCTTTAAAAATTACGTACCCATGTTGTAATCACATGGCAGAATTACAGAATTACAAAATTTCCCGTTTACCTGCACCACCCTGTGTAATGTACAACTAAAATTAAATGGAATAAAAATTTTGTTAAATATTAATATCGTTGAACTTTAGACGTTGATGCAACTTTGTGGCAGGAGTCATCAGTGTCAGTGCTGTAACAGTCAGTTAGCTTTCCTTCATGAGAGAGTCTTCACAATTTTTGCACATTATTGATTAATAATACATACGCATATGATGGAACATAATGAATTTTGTGTATAGAGGCCTTCTGTAGAGAGGTGTGTGTACCTTTCCAAATCATGTCCAATCAATAAGCTTTTCCACATGTGGGTGTAGAAACCTTAGCGATGATCAAGAGAATTGGGGGGTTGTTGCTAAAGGTCTGAATACTTTTCTAGAGTTCTGTTTTCACTTTGTCATTAAGGGGGAATGAGTGTAGATCAATGAAAAGAAACACTAATTTTAAGGATTGTAGTATCAGGCTGCAAGATAACACTGACAAAAAGAAGAGGGTCTGAACACTTTCAGCATCTACTTTTCTTTCGGCTTTTCCCATTAGGGGTCGCCACAGCGGACCATCCGCATGTTTGATTTGGCACATGATGCCCTTCCTAACGCAACCCTCCCCATTTATCCGGGCTTGGGACCGGCACTAAGGCTTGTGAAACCCTAATGGCTGGGGTTGGTTCCCTGACCGGGGATCGAACCCCGGCCACAGCGGTGAGAGCACCGCATCCGAACCACTAGACCACCAGGGGACCTTACTTTCAGCATGCACTATAATATACAAAATGTTTTGTGGCCATTTTAAAAGTTAGCATTTATGTAATACATTAAAAAGTTATAGTTATATAACTATACAGCATTTTTTTTAAGCAAAATTTTATATAAAACAATTAATAACACGTGTTTAAAAAAATGAAAAGACTCTGGTGGTGGAAGCAGTAACAATATTTTACAACCCCGTATTTGATTATATTCCTATAGGTTTTTTTTTTTTTTTAAATATAGTAATATAATTAACAGTGGTGGACAGTAACGAGGTAAATGTAATTCGGTAGTGTTCTTAAGTAGCTTTTCTGCAATTTTCATTTGTATTTTCATTTCAACTTCACGATATTTCGAAGTCAAATATCTTACTTTTTACTTAAATACATTTTAAGAAATCAGTGGTTCATTTTTATTCGAGTGGATAAAAACTTAGCTGCTCAAGCACTCAGCAAGCCACCAACCAGGGTCGATTGCGTGCTCTGTTTTGAACTTGTTTGATTGGCGCTTGGTGGTATCTACTAATCACCAACATACAGTTCACATTTTGAAAGGAATAAATGATGGAAGAAACTCCTGACTCAAACTCGCCACAACACCTGTAGCCTTATTTGCTCAATTTTTTTTTATAGTTAAAAAGAAGAACAAATTCTTTATTTTCAATTTTCTTCTCGGGCTGCCTCAGCCCTGGAAGAATTCTCCTTATAGCCAGGAATATAGCCAGAATAATTCATAGTACTTTTGACACTAAAGTACATTTGTTTTACTTTTACTGGAGTAATATTTAACCTAGTGTATATTAAACTTAGATGTACTTTATTAATCCAGTGGAATAAATGATTGCATTACAATAATTTCCCCCACGGGATCATTACTTTAACTCAAGTACATGGTTTGTGTATTAATAACATATTGTCAAGCTTTTTGATTTAAAGTTGCCATGTGTTTTGATTTGTTGCTTCAACAATGGTTTAGTTTGTATATTAAAATCCTCATGTGTCTTTGCAAAGTATCGCTCAGCGCCTTGCCTACCTGAGACCACCGAGCCAATTCTGTCATGTTCATTTATAATTCTCTGGGTCTGTTTCCTTGTTTACGAGCTTGTCCTCTTCGTTAATTTGTGTTTTTTGGATTATCCACGCTTTTGTTGTTCTTGACCTCTGCCAGTTTTCTGTTCCTCATTCCGATTCATGTTTTTCGGTTTTGTCCGCCTGCTACTTTGAATACAGTGATTAAGTGCATCTGTATCTGTTTTTGCCATCTGATATCCGTGACTGATATGGATTTCTGCATGTTTGCCATGTGGTCTTATTTTGTTCTGACCCTCAGCATGGTCTAAATCTCGTGGACTGACTGCACATTTGTGTCTGGATTTTGCAACAAATGTTTTTTTTTTTGTATAGAAGCAGATCCCTGGCATATTGTCACATGCCATGTTTTGTTTTTACAGCCAGTTGCGGAGACAGAACATAATACTTGTTATGAATATGTTGGACAGGCACAGATAAGCAGAAAAAAAACCCAGGGCTGCCAGACAGATGGAGCGAAGGCAAAGCATGACCTGGGTGAAGAGCAACACAAGCTTTGACAACAAGGTTTTAACATTCCAGCTGGGACATCTTTAAACTACTGTAATCCTACAGGATATTGAAAAAGTTGGGAACTGATAAAACGCCCCTTAAAGGCATATGTTGTAAATAAGACATCCAAAATGAAGTATACAGTTTTATTCATATTGGATCCTGACTTTTCAGGTTACTTTCATATACTGTGAGTAACTCCCATGAAGTAGCTTCATTGTAGTTATAAACGTTTACCAGCGGCTGGCCATCAGGGTCAGCAAGGGCTTCTTTGCTGGTCTAAACTCTATCAGAATCACTGACTTACATTTTATATAATATCTTTGTCAATGAATATGTATAAAATTATTCCCAGTAGACTATTGTCTTCATTTCAGAGTCTGTACGTTAGTTTAAAGTTTCTATCTGATCAGATTTCAGACATCACATCACGTTTTACCTCGGTGAAATGTAACCATCTGTCGTAAGCCCTTTACAGCCAGTTCCTGCGGGCTCTTTTAGCGTGAACACCATGCTGCTACAAGCTGTTGCTTTAAACCCGTCAAAATGCAATTCGACAACTCTAATGCCCTCTAGCATGCGTCCAAGCATGTCAACATTTACACGTCCTTTAATTGGAATTTCAGAGTGCACAAGTCAGAGCTCGCAACTTGCATCTGTAGCAAACTGCGTAAGCCAAATGTATATTTGCGTGGATTTAATAGCTGTTTTTATTTATTTATTTATTTTTATAGTCCACAATTGCTTACAGAAGAGTAGAAATCTTATTTTTCATGAACCATTTATACGTTTGCTTTTTAACATAGATTTGCACAAAAACACACCATGGAAACTCAGGGGTATATCAAGTAGTTAATATCTATGTTTCTACTAGAGATGATGTAACCTACTAGAGATGATGTATGTGGGCAGTGCAGCTGCGGCTGCAGTGGAAAAAGACTTATTTTAAATTGTCTTTCTTGGCATTCTATGTCATTCATTCTCACTGCATGAGATACCTGTCTGTGATGCAGCGCAATGTTATACTGAAATTCTCTGTAATATTGATGATTTCTATAGCCGTGGCATCACAATGAGGGTATTAAGAAGAAGAATACCTAACTCTGTTCCAGGTTTCTGTTTACTGCTAACATTAAAATACACAAAATATACAATATACAACCGAAAGTTACTTACAACAATCATGACATTCTGACATTTTAATTTAGTGTCAGTGCACAAA
Organism: Silurus lanzhouensis; assembly: GCA_039877035.1. Taxonomy (NCBI): domain Eukaryota; kingdom Metazoa; phylum Chordata; class Actinopteri; order Siluriformes; family Siluridae; genus Silurus; species Silurus lanzhouensis. Next base: position 3,920,598 of record JBCEWE010000122.1, on the reverse strand, counting down.
TAGGACATGAATATTAATTGGATAGAGATTCCAATTTTGTATCTTCATCCTAAATACTCACTGGCTACCCAATAGACCCCATTATACCAAAGGTTAGAGGTAGAACCTTCCAATGCTACATCAAATTGTTCTCTCTGATGCAGTCAGGGACACATTTACGCTTCCTGGGGGTCAGCACAGAGAGAATGAAGAGGAGCTTGGGAACCTTAACCAGGAGAATAACTCCAGAAGCACTAGAGCCTTGATTCATACACACAATACTGACTACCTCATCTTGCCTTTTTGCACTTTGACACTAAAAAATGCACTTTATTTTGAGGAGGTGGTACCTGTAGCTCAGTGGCTATGGCTCTGGGTTACTAATCGTAAGGTCAGGGGTTCAGGTCCCAGTTCCTTCAAGCTGCCACTCTTGGGGGGCTTGAGCAAAGCCCTTAACACTCTGTGTTCATATATTGTACATTTTTATTCTTTCTTTCTTGTGGGTTCTATTTTATTCATCAATATTGGGAAAGCTGTAACATAATAAAGTTATTTTGTAGTTATAACAACCACAAATCGCAGGGGCTCTAAAGTCAGAGGACGGTCTTTATTATTTCAGTTACAAATTCAATTTTTTTCTCAGACAAGATCATGCCATTCTGTACAAAGCGAAACGGTCTGTTTGCTATTTGAAGCAGCAGGGATGATAATGTGCAACATGCAAATGGATCAAGTGATCGTCACGCGTTACTCTATGTGCATCGCCATGTGCAGAGTATGAGCGTGATTTAAATATATGATGTCACAGTTTTTTTTTAATGAGACACATTTGGACCCTCTAATATGGCAGAGATCTGAAATAAAGATCTATAGTTGTTTTTAAAATAAATAATCAAATGAAGCTTTTTTTTTTAGGGCAGGGTGACTTTTTGGACACATTGAACCCATTTTCTGGATTTCGACACAACGTAGCTGGATACTCACTCTACTGAAACAACCACTGCATTCAGTTCTGTAACCATCCGCCTGGACAGGAGATCATACGGCCCCATTTCTGAAAACAAAGAGAGAAAGAGTCAGAGAGCGAATCAGAAGAGTTTGCACCAATTATACTAAGTACCAGCCTCTCTGTTTTCTATCTTTCAAAGTAATAAAAAAACCCACCAGGTTTTTATTTACCAAAAAATGCTGAAAGAGCAAACATCCCTGGTTCTGGTTAAAAAAAAAAAATGGACCTCTTTACCACTAGTCACAAAGCACTGACACTGAAGACTTGCATAAATGCTTAATAAAAACAGTGGGGGAAATAATTATTTGATCCCCTACAGATTTTATGAGCTTACCCCCTTACAAAGAAATGAACAGTCTAGACTTTTTATGAAAGAATTATTTTAACAAAGAGAGACAGAATATAAAAAGAAAAATCCATAAAAAAAAACATTAGAGTAAGGTTAACATTTAATTAGAATTTAATACAATGAAATAAGTATTTGGTCCATTAGTGAATTAGCAAGAATTCTGACTCCCACAGACCCAAATTAGTCCTGTCCCTTTAAGAAACTAATCCTAATATAAAAGTACAGACTAATTGGGTGTGTGGGAATTCTTGTTGGTTGGTAGGGGAGTAAATACTTATTCAATTAGATCAAATACAAATACATTTATACCCATGTATAAACAGCATATATCTACTGTACGTGGTCATAATGTTTATAAGACTGACTTGAGCTGCCTAGACACCATCCTCCTCCATGCATGAAAATGATGGCTCTTCTCATCTCCCCTGTTCCTCTTTCTTGCCGGGGTTCGTACACTACCACATCCACACCATCGAAGCGCTCTTCCGCCACTTTCACCCGCTCGTCAGATAAGGGTACCACCCGTTCTAGGAATGTGATAAACATCATCACGTCCATGTAGTCTGTCAGACCCAGCAGCTCGCCGAAGTCTGCCTGGAGAGGAAGGAACGGATGAAGAACAGAGACAAAGTGAGGGGATTTTCAGTTTAGACAGATGTGTTTGATTAGAAAGATGGATGGTGTAATGGTTTAAACTGGCAGTATAGGCTTTTATGCCAGCTTTTAATATATAGTCATTTTATTGCATTCCTTCATTTAGAGCTAATAAATGTGCTCTTTTTTAAAACATTATTCTTAGTAGTAGTAGTAGTAGTAGTAGTATTGTTACTTTTTGGGGTTATATATGTTTTATTATTATGCTTCATAAATGTGATCTTTTTATTTTAAGTAATAATAATAATAATAATATATTATTATTATTATTATTTATTTATATATATATATATATATATATATATATATATATATATATATATATATATATATATATATATGTGTGTGTGTGTGTGTGTGTGTGTGTGTGTGTGTGTGTGTGTGTGTGTGTGTGTGTGCATTTATTGCAATTATATATACACATATATATATATATATATTTAAACTATAGAAAACAGTGGACCAATAATAGATATTTTTACTTTGCAACTATAAATTGAATACACTCTTTTTTTCTATTTATGTGACACTTGGGCTCACCCTCATAGTATTTATTTTTATTTATTTAATAAATAATTTTATAAATAAGTTATAAATTTTATATTTTTTATTACTGGTCTGAAGGATTAAAGTCAAATGATGTATTATATCATAGAGATGTGGATAAATGTGGTACAGTAACATTTTTATGAACAAACAGTTTTACAGAAAAATTACAGAAACAGAAAAAACATTAATAGTACGTTTTCTATATGCTAATATTATATAATTGTTTATTTATAATTGAAGGATTTGGAAGCTACATAAGGATTAGGAAGCCTCGGCTTATCTATAAATAAACTCCTGGTGTCTATAATAACTGCTATAGTTAGAACAGATTCCAATGGTTGGATAAAGATCTGACATAATCTCACATAATGATGTTAACTTTTATTTTGCCTTGAAGCACATATGGAACTGAGACGTGTTTAAAATCATATGAAAGATATTACGCATGCATTAAAAACTAATCCAATATCAGAAACTCATGATTGTGTATAGAGGTATAGTGTCACTTTCTGTAATAAAATTAATTTTTTTTTTACTCCAAAAAATTACAATAATGTTGATTTTTTTTTTAATATATATAAAGGGAAAAAATTAAATAAAGAATAGAAAAAAGTAAAACATGGTTAAGCATGGCTGAATTAATTGCTGGATATACATTGATATTTATTTTGTGTTAAAAATTTAATAGTTATTTCATTAAAATTCACATTTTATTCCGATAGATAGATAGATAGATAGATAGATAGATAGATAGATAGATAGATAGATAGATAGATAGATAACCTGTGACTAAAAGATTACAGATTTATGTATTTGTGATGTGTAAATTTATTGGATGTTAAATAATTTTTTTTTCATTACATTTGTATTTATTTCATATTTATATTATCATATTTATCTGTATTTTTAAATAATTTTAGTAATGTGATTATTGGTGGTAGTAAAATGTATTATTTAAAAAATATGTAAAAGGATAAATGTGTAAAATTAATGTGCATTAGAAGTAGGATAGAGCAACCCTTAATAGCCAAAAAAGAATTTAAAAATAGAAATCAGCATATGAACTTCTGGTTCATATAAATTATGTATGTATGTATGCGTGTATATATGTAGGAACTAATTGTGACTTTAGGAGACCCATGCGTAAAAGGTGCAGAAATGGACTTACCAGGTGACTCAGACTCCTGAAGAAGCAGTCGGTGATCATGAGCTTCCATCTCTGCTCGATGTTATCCGGAATGGGCGAGTAGATGTAGTACGCCGTTAACGCGCACACGGAAAGAAAGAAAAGTGCTTCTCTGGATCGCATTTCAGATGTTTTGTAACGAATATGTCGAGCGCACGAACAAATCTTTGCCCCCCCGTCCCCTTAATCAGACACACCGGTAATCCGGGATTAAGTTGGAATCGCGAATGGACGGCGCGCTCACACCGGCATTTCCCTACATCACCGTCCTACCCTTACTTCCCCACCTCCCCACCTCCCCCCTTAGCCCAATTACCCCTGTTATACCACGCGCAGGCCTTCCGAGATGTTCTCCAAACGCGCACTATCAGACGAGTACAGCATTTCTTCCATGCGGTGATGTTTATGCGTAATTACGCATGCGCACCGTTTAGCCATACCGACTATAAAGCCAAATTTATAATATACTCTATCATGTATACATTCTAATGCGTAGTTTTTTCAGTTCTGACACATCTGTCGTTGCAACCGAGCACACAGAGTATTCACATATCCTCTCTTCACTTACTGGAGCCTCTGGGAAAACTGGTAGCTTGTGGCATCTCATTGGCTAAATATAACTGTAACTGAGACCGTATGAACTGCTAGACTGCGTGGCTTGGTGGGGGTTTATTACATCTTTATTAACTGTTAATAGGTAAGTCAAGGGTCCTTTTTTTTTCCAAACACAATGATAAGATTTGCACAGGTTTAGGCCGTGATATAATCGCGTAGTCAGCAAATTATGCAAAAGTTTTGTATAGTTGTGGAAGTCATTCAAGCATCTTTTTTATTCATGAGCTTTTTTTTTTTAAATGACTTAGTAATAGGTTTATAAGCAATAAAACACTCGACCTGTGCTGTTATGAGAAAATATTTCACAACAGGAAGTTACAGAATCCTGCTTCCAAAGTATTTTACCAAAATTATATATATTTTAATGCCATTCTTCTACACGTTATACCTTTAAAATCACATCTACTGTTGTTTAGTGTCTTCAAAACACACATGTTATAAGAGCTATAAATACAATATATGGATAAAAGATTGGTTTGTGATTTTTGAACATCCCATTCAACATTTAGGCCCCATTGCTGTTATAATAAGCTCCATTATTCTATTAAGATGTTCCACTAGATTTGGGAATGTGTTTGTGCTGGGGATTTGTGCTCATATGCCCATAGGGTTAGAAAAGTCAGGTATGGATGTAGGGTGATGTCCTGAGAATACATGGGTGCTGATGCTCCTTTAGCACACTCGAATAAAATATGGTATGGTGTTATTACAGCTCTAATCTAAGAATTATATCATATTGATTAGTCATCTATTGATGTTCAGGCCATTAAGCAGCCATAATGTTGTATATAGACTATAGAATGTATTTTATATTTAGTTTCAGAAGCACACACATAAATGTACTGGACATAATACAAAAAATAATACCTAAATTAAACCTAATTTAATTCAATTGAATTAAGTGGGAAATGTATTGCTATTGAAAGATCTAGAGGCAACAGTGGTGAGAAAAATCTCCCTGAGTTGATATAAGGAGGAAATGCTGAGAGGAACCAGACTTAAAAGGAACTCATGATCATCTGGATGACACCTGATATTCAATTGCAAATAACATTCCGTACAATAAGAGCAATAAGATTATCATCAATTCATGAACATGAGTATCAGAATTTCTTTTTTTGTTTTAATATCAGGTCTATTTTTATTTTTGTTTTTTTTTTGTTTTTTGTTGATCGAGTGTTTTTAGGAGATGAGAACCCCAATCAGGGCATTTTGCAATATTATAGTGATCATATGTTCAAAAAGGGAATTTTTGTACAACTTACCTGTGCATATTGCGAATGTAAGTCAATATTTTTACGCAGATTTGCCTTTTCATTCTGTTCACTTTTTTATAGAACTTTTCCCATGATCCATTGTAAAACAGCAGCTTTCCAACAGTACATTTAAATCGACAATGGACAATCCAGAGGACACACCGGTGAGAAAAAACACGACAACATGAGGAAGAAACCTTGAGATGAAGCAGACATTTACAGGGCTGTGCATTTGTATTCATCCCCCTGATCATTCCCACATTTATGAAGGGGGAAAAAATACTTTTTCACACCAATGAGAGCAGAGTTTACTATAGTTCAAGGGTATTTAGCTGCAATATATCAGCTTTGGTAAAACATATAAACAAGTATTCCTCGCTTCTGTATTTTTTTTCCTTTGACTGTTGATTGTGAGTTATCAGATGGCAAATTAGATTAGATTAGAATCAGATGTTTATCAAAATTAAATTTAGATCTTTTCCCAGCACATATATAAATGCATTACACACTGACAAAAAATATATTTTAGCCTTTAAAGCACTTCTAGATATAAACTACACATTTGCATACATGTAACACAGCTAATGAAAGCAGTTTTTAATAAAAAAATAATACTTTTTTTTATAGGTTTGCAATCTTTCTGGAATTTTCCAATCCTCTTATCATGCAACTTTCTGTCTTGTATCTAGATGTTTCTTATCATGTGGCATGTTTTTCAATCTAGGAACCTTGAAACTAATTCGTTATTCAATTCAATAACATTTTTTAAGGCTTCTCATATAGCAGATTTACGGAAATTCTTTTCCATTTATTTGTTTTTTAACACCTTTTGTGAGAGTCTGACTCTGGCTCATGACTCGGGCTCATGCTGCGTCTGGAATGCTTAAACGCACAATGAATTGTTTTAATGAATAGAACGTGTGAAATCGTGGCACATCATCAGATTTCGGCGATCTGAGTGGAGGAAAAAAACCTGCACATGCTCACATTGTTTGTCGGGTCAGGTCGAGGCTATACCTCTGCTAATGAAGGTCAATAACACTAGTCAAAGCTTTGATTCATATTGTTTAGTCAAAATAGATGTATTTTAAAAATCTTAGAAAATGGGAGCAGAAAGAAAACACTTTTCATAATTATCTAATAACAGATGTTTTCACCAGATGGTGTGAGGAAAGATTTGTTTAATATATTTCTATTTTTTTAAGCCCACAGCAATTTCATCCATTTGTTCAAAAAACAAGTCATAATTCATTCCATATAGTTAATTTTATTCACCCTGAAAAAATCCTGTTACTCAATTAAAAGGTTTCCATGTAAAAATATTAATTAAAAGTAAGCAAAATAATGTAATATTTAGTATATATATTTTTCCATGTAATTTGTGATACAGTAAAAGTAGATGAAAGGTGGTCTTTTATGGTTGTAATACGGTAAAAACTGCACAAGAATTGCACAGTGATGAGTGGAAGAAAGTTCTATGCACAGATGAGTCCAAACATGAGATTTCTGGCTCTAACAGAAGAACTTATGTAAGACAGGAGAGAAAATGTTGATCAATTCCTTCTGGACTGATTGGAACCGACTTCATCATGCAACAAGACAATGACTTGCACACGTCTGAGCACTGTAAGCGTTTTTTAGAGAGCAAACAGGCGTCTGTTATCCGTTATCCAGTATTATCTATCATGGAATAGCCTGACCAATCATCACACCTAAATCTTATTGAACTACCCTGGGAGGAACTGGATTACAAGAACACCTAATGAACACCTTTAGCAAGTTTTAGAAGATACAAGGCAGTATTTCAGCTGAATGTTTTAGAGAAACAGTTCGGATGCCGAGAGTGTGGAACGCTGTTTTCCATGGTAAGGGAGGATTTTTCAATGAAAATAAATTGGACATCTTTATATTTATATACTTCTTCTCATCGTTACATTACCAAGTTTGTTGCTAAGAAACAAAAGGAAGACGCATATGTTAAAAAGAATAATAAAAATCGATTTATTATGTTTCTCATGCGATTTAATGTCGCTAATCAAAACTATAAATTGTGATTGAAAACCTGGTGCATTCTCTGCATGTTTACTGGTCGCATGCTAAGATGACTGTCGCTACACTGTTTGCTAATTAATAAGAACTTCTATATCTTTCATCAGGTCTTCTATTGCAACCAATATTTGCAATATATTTGAAAATCAGATTAGCTGCCTAGTAGGTTCCCTGGTGGTCTAGTGGTTAGGATGCAGCGCTCTCACCGCTGCGGCCCGGGGTTGATCCCCGGTCAGGGAACCAACCCCAGCCACTTTCAGTGCCGGTCCCAAGCCCGGATAAATTGGGGAGGGTTGCATTAGGAAGGACATATAGCGTAAAAACATGTGCAAAATCAAGCATGCGGAGGATCTGCTGTGGCCACCCCTAACGGGAGAAGCCGAAAGATTAGCTGCCTAGAAGATTTATGCTAGCCACATGAATTGATGCTAGGCATTAGCAAAAAATTAGACTGACTTAGTTAAATAACACATTAAGATTAGTAAATTGGCTTTTTTCCAGTATTTAGAACGATTTTATTTACCTCAAACCCCCTCCCTCAAGGCTACACTTTAACACTGCCATCTAGCAGCTCATCCATCTGTAGCTCATGCAAAGAGCTAATTTCTACATTATCCATCAAATCACAGCAGACTAGCGTGATTCTTAATCGTTTCTATTGATGAGTATAATTCGATGCTTTAAGACTGAAATGCAAATATTTAGCAAAAAAGCATTGGATCAAGTCTCATGCAGCAGAAGACGTGATGGACACAAATGCACATAATTAGGTCCAAATTAAAATGTAAGTCATAAAAAAGTATAAACTCCACCCAGAATTTTTTTTTGCAAAACAAGTCACACAATAATGCATTAAAAATGGTATTTGCATGCACAACATGCACACGAACACAGCAACATTGACTTTAAAAAAAAAATACTTAAGCAGTCTAGATCAAGAAATAAGATTGTGCTGGAAATGATCATAACTTGTGTGATAAAATTCAGATTTGGTCAATAAAATGTTCTATAAACTTGTCATGCAGTAGCAATTCACAGGGTTAATGTATTTCTGGGTCACAGGGCTTCATATGTAACTGAGCATTCGGCTGCTAGCTGCTGACTTTATGACCTCTGATATGTGCTCACATGTCTTTCTGGCTCAAGTGTGTATGTAATATAACACACACACACACACACACACACACACACACACACACACACACACACACACACACACACAATATATCAGTGTGTGTGATGAATCTATATAATTTACGAGTTTCAATTTTTGTATTGAATTACTAAAATAAATCACCTTTTTAATGATATTCTAATTTATTAAAATGCACCTGTGAATATTTTATTCCTACAAGCTTACTTCACTTCGTTTACTGAGCCATGTGCTGCTGTAAATGACAGAGGGTGACTTGTGAGAAAGGCATGGTCGGTTTGAATGTTATATAAGAGTGCGGTATAATTCAATTTACGGTAAGAATTTTGTTTAAGTATCCCTTCTGTCTTATACTTCCAGGGGCATGCGTATCCCAGCCTGGGAACTTCTGCTTTGAAAAAAAATTGCATGAGTCCACCTTATAAAGTGTTCCCAATAAAGAGTGTATGCTCAGTAGTTCTATAAACCAGTGAAATTATGAAAGATACAATCTTATAAACAGATCTTTTTATGGATATGGATGAGTGTGTGTGTGGGTTTGTGTGCATGTGTATCTGTGTTTTCATACAATCCATTACTGAACTTTCACCCTTTCTCTTGAATGGAGAACAAAGACCTCATTCAAAGATATTTGTGAGCACCTTATCGGCTAGATAACAGACAAGAGCCACTGATTTACAAGCAATATCATCCAGCCTTAAAAAAAAATGTTTGGAAGGTATGGAATGCCGGTGTGTTTGGATACTGATGTAAACACATAAATCAGGGTTTTTAAAAATGATTCATGTAGTAGAATTAAAATTGCTTATTACTTTGTTCCGAAAAAAAAACAAAAAAACATTTAAGCGAGAAAACTGTGGTAACCCTGTTATTTGGATTATTATATAACATATTAATAATTATACATGATTTATATGTTATATAATGAATAAACAAATCCAGCCAGTGAATCAGGGTAAAGAGACACAATCTGAGATCTTAAGACCAAAAGCTCAAAACCATAGAAATGGATGAGAGTAAGTATGTGTTTTTGTGTGTGTGTGTGTGTGTGTGTGTGTGTGTGTGTGTGTGTGTGTGTGTGTGTGTGTGTGTGTGTGTGTGTGTGTGTTTTTCCGCCAATCCCTCACTGAACTTGAACCCTTTCACTTGATCTGAGTACAAACACATTGTTCAGAGATATTTATGTGGACCTTAAAAGCTACATCACAGCCAAAATGGTTGAGGGCCACTGATACTTTTCCACAAACATTACGATGTCTTTTTTTTTTCTTTTGCTGTGTTTACCGAGCCATCATTTGTTTAGAAGCCCAATTTGGGTGTCTGTGTCAGTATCCAAACACCCACATACTTGCATTCCACACGTTTTACACACTTTAGTTTTAAGGCTGGACATGTTTTGTGTCCAGCCTTAAAACTAAAGTGTGTAAAACGTGTGGAATGCAAGTATGTGGGTGTTTGGATACTGACACAGACACCCAAATTGGGCTTCTAAACAAATGATGGCTCGGTAAACACAGCAAAAGAAACATCAAATAAAGAAATACAACAGCAGCCCACACCACTGCTACGCTCAATCTGCTGGCTTCCTGGAGCTGCCTCACCAGATTTAAAACACTGATGCTCACCTACAAAGCCCAAAACAATCCAGCACTCCTTTACCTCAAAGCATCAAAGTATCTCACCTTGCATCACACGCTCTTCGATCCTCAACCACTGCTTGACTGGTCCCACCATTTCTTAGGGTACAAGGAAGACATGCTTTAAGAATCTTCTCTGTTCTGGCATCTAGGTGGTGGAACAGACCTTAACTTGATGTTAGACCATCTGATTTCAAACGAAGGTCAGCTTCACCTTTTTTTCAAAGGATTTGTTGGTATTCTCAATCCATGTTCTAATTAACCAGCATCAGAATGTACTCATCGATAAAGACTTCTAAGCATAGGAATACAAAGGAAATAAACAATGACAGAACATGGAAGACATGATCCAAAACTAAAAACCAAACAAGCACCTTCTAATACCCCCTAAATGATCTAGCATCTCTGGGTAAAATGGTCACAAGATTCCCTGAAGCACTGAGGAGCATACATAGTGTTTACTAGCAGAGAGAGTCGGGCATTTAGTGTCACCAAAGTCTTGCAGTGGAGCTGTAATGTCTTCACATAAAAATGTAGGTAAATATGTAACAACAATATTAATTGACGGAAGTATTAGCTCGGTGGTTGAGGCTCTGGGTTAACCGGAAGGTCATGAGTTCAAGCCCCGGTATTGCCAATCTGTGTTCCAGGGGTGCTGTAAAATAGCTGACTCTATGCTCTGATGTCAGCTTCCTAATATTACTTGAATATGCAAAGAAATAATTTTCCTGTGGGATTAATAAAGTATTCTAAAAATGAAAAACATTTTTAAAAGAATTGATGCAATGAATCTGTTATGACCAACTGTGGGTTAATATTGCTTTCGATCTCTACATAAATGCACTGCGAACTGGTTTAGAGACACTGATGATTGAAACTGATGAAATCATAAGATGCTTTAGGACTTATTTTTTTATTTATTTTTTTTTACTATTTTTGGTATTAGGGTTAAAACGTTGCTTTTGGCGCCCTCTAGGGATACACCATGGCTTTAGTCTCGGATTATCCTACCTCAGTTTTTTGTTTTGTTTGTACGTATTGTGTTCCATTAAAAAAATAAAATAAAATAAAAATAATAATAATAATAATAATCTGTAATTCCTGACATTTTTTCATACATTGTCTTGTCAAAGATTTTTGATTAATAAAGAGTTTGTTATTTTGTTACTGCACTTCTCATTTTAAACAGAAGGAGGCAGCATTTCACTTCAAATAAATAATTATTATTGTATCGTAAGCTGATGGTACATGATCGAGCATGACCATATGTTCCTCATGGAGACTACAGCGCTGTGGTCTAGGGACAGGTCTGTTCAATGTGGTACTAGTAATGTAAATGTCAGTCTGATATACAGCAATACAGCTGCACTCTCATTTACAGCCACTTTACAAGTTCACTTTATCAGGATTCAGTACGTTTGCAAGCTATTACTCCCTCATACAATATATCTCAATCAGGTTGCCTTTATCCAGACTTTGTACATTCTCATAATTTGTACCACATCTTATACCATGCAGCTACACTTCAATGCGATTACATTGGCTTTCTCTCCTCTCGTGTGTTTATTGAGTCATTTCTGCTCTGTAAGCGTAAATGTGTAAACGCATCCTGCCTCGTTACTGCACTGACACACGAGTGACTCCTTACTCATCATTCACTCGGTAGGTCAGAGGTCCTGCCATGGCAGTAATGAATAGTGGACATTCCTGAGGACCACACACGTCTTCTTTACTCTCTCTTTTAAAGACATTGCGTAAATAGTTTTACACAAGCACCCATGAGTAGTGTGAAAGTTTGTAGTTTACTCAAGGTAAATAAATAGTCCATCCATTTTATTATACATTAGACTATGTCTTTTACTGTTCGTATGCTTTACTTACAAAAATAGTTAATACTATTGTAATAAAGATCTATCAGAATTATCGTCAATAAAACGAATACACAGATCCGTCTCTCTGCAAAAAAAAAAAAAGAGACATGAAAATAAAAATAAGGTAAGCTCCTTGGTTAAGGCTCTGGGTTACTGAAAGGAAGTGTGTGTGGGGGGGTGTTACAGGGTGTTCACCCTGTAACATGTAACATGTAACAGCCTGAGCTCTGACCCCATCTTCCTACATTGCTGGAATATGCAAAGAAATAACAATTTTCCTTTGGGATCAATAAAGGTTTAAAAAAAGGGTTCAGCCTTTATACAAGAACACAGAGAACTGGTGTGAGTGTATGTGACATGTGATCAAGACATGAGAGGATTCAGTATGGGAAACTAATAATCCAGGGCCATAATCCTTTATCTTAGACTCCCATCAAGAAAAATACTTGTATTGTTTGGTGAAAATATACAGTAAATATTAACTTTTTTATTTTAAAATAATAATCAGGATGTTTTCTCTTTAAATTCTGGTCTGATTTTTTCGTTAAATTCAGTCCTTGCTGTCCAATCTAACTCCATGAAGGTACCATCATACCTAATAGTTTAATATGGGTCCTGTAACAAGCTTTAATAGATGCCCATTGAGGAAAAAATGGTCATGGTTGCCAGATTTTGAATACATGGGTATAGTCAATGAATACTGACTAATGCAACGATTACGTTATAGCAAATGAGTGAAACTAAATAAATATTTGAGCAAGTGTCAGGCAGGAAGTCTGCTGTACAATTATAATGGAAAGACTACGAAAAAGAAGGAATTACGTGAAGGAATTGGGGGGGTTCAGGACCCCAAATAAGGCATCAGTGATCCCCAATGACAAGAAAAAATAGACTTAAGGGGTCCCCAAGATTATTTTAGTAAAAAATACATGAATTACACAACAACTGTGATTATAAGACTATTAGACGACTCAATTCGAGCACTGGATTATGTTACAAATTGTGTCTCAAATTTGTCTTTTTTTGTGGCTTGTTTTAGAGATTTATTTTTTTTGGGATGGACAGACTTCCTGAATAAAGTAGTGACTAAATCATTTAAATGAAACTGTATATAAGCCCTTGATATCATTCACATGTACGTTTTTTATTTCCTCTATGTTATTGTTTATCTGGTGACGATCACTGCTTTAGTGCCAAATGTAAAAACCACAACTGAAGAAAACATTTTAAAGCCTGACCTCTTACCTGCTACAGAGGCCTGACCTCTTGCCACAGAGCCTGTTTCATTGCCACTGCAAGAAAATAAGGCAGGAAAGAAGGTTAAAAAAAAAAAAAAGGAGAAGTGGCCTGTTCGTGGCAAGTTTCATGTCACGGTTTTCTGTGAATTGAGAACTAGGCATCTTATTATTTCATAATGAGCTTCATTTACATATTTTTTATTACTTACATGCACTGTTTTAGTGGCAGTTTAGCGAAATGTTAATAATATCCTCGACACACTTCCTGCTGTATCTCAACACTGTGTCTAAGTTTACAGGATAAAGGTTACATATAATGTATATGTATTAATATATGAAATGACCATGAATCCAGGAAACATTGACAGGATATGATATCATCCCATCAAATTGGCTACAAAGTGTCAAATATGGAAACATTCTAGAATGTTTAGAGCAATCGTCTATTATTCATCTATAGCAGGTTTGGAGTTTGTGTTTGGGGGTTTAGAAGCTATTAGACATTTATACTAAAAGGTCAAAGTTACAGTCAGTGACTCAGAGACTAGCTGTCTGGGTGCTCTTGAGATCTTCTTCTTCTTTTTTCGGCTTCTCCCATTAGGGGTCGCCACAGCAGATAATCCGGCTCCACACACCCCTGTCCTCTACATCTGCCTCTTTCAAACCAACAAACTGCATGTCTTCCTTCACCACATCCATAAACCTCTTCCTTAGTCTTTCTCTTTTCATTCTTCCTGGTGGCTCCGTCCTCAGCATTCTTCTACCGATATACCCCATGTCCCTCCTCTGCACATGTCCAAACCATCTCAATCTTGCCTCCCTCACCTTGTCTCCAAAACGTCCTACTGTCCCTCTAAAGAAAATTCATTTCTAATCCCGTCCATCGTCATCACTCCCAACTAAAACCTCAACATCTTCAGCTCTGCTACCTCCAGCTCCACTTCCTGTCTTTTACTCAATGCCACTGTCTCTAAACCGTACAACATCGCAGGTCTCACCACAGTCCTAAAAACTTTCCCTTTCAATTCTTCACAAATCAGTCCTGCTATCACTCTTCTCCACCCACCCGTCCACTCCTTTTTTACAGCTTTATTTTTGCCTGCTCAACCTGACTTTACTAACACCCTTGTAGTTACATGATTACAAATCTCCACAATCATAATCTAAAATCTGGTGCAACCTGGTGGATTTCCCAGGAGTGGTAGTTTTTATAAGAGCAAAAGGGCAATACGCGTGGAATGGGATATTGAAAAATCACATACCAATCTTATGGCCAGGCATTTAGAAACTTTTCTCCATATAGTGTATATTTGAATAAACATTTTTTTTTTTTTTTTTAAATCTCTTTTTTTCCCAAAGACCACTGACCATTTGTTAGCATCAATATGTGTCTGTTTTATGGTTCTGAACAAAAGCCTGACAGCATCAACACTGAGAAACTCTAGCCTCCTGTCGTATATCTTGCAAGACATGCTCTGGTCCAAGACAGTTTCGGAAAGTTTGTATATCCTGTGACAAAAGCAGGAGCCAAGAGAAAAGTGAGATCATCTAAACACCAAACCATATCACAATCCCCCTGAGTAATGTTGGATTTTTGTGGATTTCTGTAGACAAAAGGTTGCATTGAAGTTGCAAAGAAATGGCAGATGAAAAAAAAAAAGACAAGTCATGAATAAAAATCATTCAACTCCGAAATAGCAGCTCTGGAGTGTAAAAAAAAAAAAAGCATACAGATATTTTATTATATTTGTCCAATTTCAAGCAGAAAGAGACTGAGGGGCGTGCAGTTATGAAGAAACAATCAACAAAATATAACAGAGTTACTGTTACCACTCGTATGCTGATTGTATTCCTATAACGATACAAAATATTCAATTCAATTGTTAAGTTATTGTATGGTACAGTGTTAATTTATTCATTTATAGTTACATTTGATGCTGTGGAATGACAGCTTGTCATGTTAAGAAGATTCCACAATGCTTTCTAAAGGTTTTTGCCAAATACAAAGCACTGACACTGGTTTGCCTTCAAATTTAACCTCCATAACCTCCACTCTTCTGGGAAGATGTTGCACCAGATTTTAGGGTGTGCTTGTGGAGATTTGTGGTCATTTATCCACAATGGTTTTAGTAAAGTACAGTACTGATGTAGGTGAGGTGAGAAGGCTTGAGGTCAATGTTCAAATTGATCCCAAAAGTGTTCAATAGTGTTAAGGTTCAGAGCTCTGTAGCAGGCTACTCAAGAACTTTCCACCCCAACCCATGGAAACCAAATCTTCTTCGAGCAGGGGCATCGTCATGGTGGAACTGGTTTGGGTCTCGTAATTCAAGTGAAGGAAAAATGTTATGCTACAGCATCCAAACACCTCCTATACAACCATTCGCCTTAAACTTTGTGGTAACCATTTGGGCAGGAGCCACATTTGGTTGGACAGATATCCCAATACTTTTTTACCCATATAGTGTATTTACTTGTTATATTTTAACTCAATATGTCAATAATGACTAAAGAATGTTTAAACCTGAAACAGATTCAAAAGTTCCACATCTTACCTTTAGACCTGCCCAAGAAAAGACATCAGTCTTGATATAAAAAAGGTCATAAAATCAGCAGTGGATTTTCCATCATAGACAAAATATTTATAATGGCACCTTTTAGGAATGGTTACAATCATACACCATATGCTTTATCAGTTTAGGTCATGATAGCTTTTCCACTGTTAAAGCAATCGAAAGGAAATTAGTCAGGTGAAATGTTTACAACACAAAAAAACACACACAAAAAAGTTACTGAATAGTAAGTGAAAAAAAATAGACATTTTTTAGCATGTAAAATAGTAAGTAAAAAGTACTTACAAAAGGAAAGCCAGGCACAGATGAATACATGTGGAGATTGTTTGTTTAGGTATTTCCTGATAATAAATCAGAGTAAATGTCTATAGCTGGGGTAGGACTGGGTTGAGCTAACAGGAAGACCATTGTAACTCAAATAAAGCACTTTTTACAACCGTAGTGAGCAAAAAAGCATTTTAGAAAGCAAATGTCGATGTTTTACGTTCACAATTTTGCTGGTCAAGCAATAAACGGGAGAAATCAACGGTATTCAATTGATGATTTAAAAAATATGTATTTATTGTCAGTTGTGTAAAAATTGATCTGAAAAATCAAAACAAAAAGAAATTCTCAGAAGGTGAAAAAACGAAGAAAACGTCCACATCTATTATTATTTACCTACAATTATCTCATATTTAAGCTGAACAGTTAAATGTTAAGGCCCTTGCTCATGGGCTCAGCAGTGCCATCTTGGTGGTGCTAGTATCTGAAGTCACTACTTTCCTATCAGAAATGCAGCACCTTAACCACTGAGTAATCACTTCCCATAATGCTCTTCTACAGATCTCAACCTTATCTCAAACTTAAACTGTTGTGTTGACCTACAAGAAATAAGCATCACCGAGGCATCAGATATGAACAATATCAAAAAAACAAACTACTACACAAGACTTTTACTGCAAGTCGATTTATTGTTTGATTTACAAAATGTTGGACACACCTAAGGTATTGGATACACTGAATAAAAATGATCAGCAAAAAGCAGACATTGTTCCACCACCATCACAGCATGAGTTAGAGTTGCATAAACATGATTGACAGATGTGTTTGCCTGATGTGTGATTGAGGGAATCGAGGACCTATACAGTGATCCAGAAAAACCTCTATTGCTTGTTAAATTTCTCCAAATGCTTCAGAGTTACTGATTACAGCAAACGATATGATTTACCGGGATTTCCATGTTGCTTCAGGCTAGCTGAACTAAAGAAATTTAGACAGCTCGAAATGTCTTGCTTTCCTTTGTTGCAAGAGCTCTCCTGGGCAATGTGGCATGTTGCACTAGTTAAAGGCCAAATGAAAACCATTATCAGGTCAAGCAGAACAGGGTACTTGCTGGCTAAATGTCTTTCCTTCTCAGAAGCTCGGCCAAACGTGTTATTTTTTTAAAAGTTCCTATTAAATCCCTAAATGTGCGATCCTAATGGTTTCTTTTACAGTAAACCAGGCTCCAATTCTCAAGATCCTCTGCCAGGCAAAGCTTAAAATTTCCAAACCCAGATCCAACTTATCAGCTAGTTGTTAGGGCCTCCATGAAAGCAGATGAATGAATAGTGTTAATTGAGGGATTTTCTGATAATAAATCAGAGTAAATTGTCTATAGGTGGCAAAAGTCTAATTTGAGCTAACAGGAGTGCCACATTAAAAAATGTTAAGAGTCATGGTGAGCAGAAAAGAAAAGGCTGAATGTAGAACCTAGTTGATGGTCATAATTGTAAGGGTTAAACAATAGGAACAATGCTGTGTAAAGCAATAAGCAATGTTTTAAGGACTTCAACTTACCTGTAACAGGTTTATAAAAAAAAGTTTTACCTCAGTTCAATAATAGTTAATAATAATAACAATAAATCATTCAACGGGTTTGGCTAAGAAAAATCTAACAAAACCATCAGACCATGTATTATATTATATTTTAGATTATATATCCAAATCCAATATCTCTCTTTAACTGCAAAACAGTATCAATTCTACTAAGTACACTTGTACACAGTCTCCAACTCCATTTGCAAAAATGCAACTGCAAACTTGCAAGGAACCACCACCATGCTTCACTATTGCCTGAAAACACTTATTATTGTAGCTCTTTTTAGTCCTTTGGTACCTCCACCTCTCCAGGCTCTTCTCAACCTGCTTCCTACTCTCACCACAAATAACAATATCATCCGCAAACATCATAGTCCACGAAAACTCCTGTTGACCTCGTCAATCAACCTGTCTATCACCACTGCAAACAGGAAAGGGCTCAGAGCTGATCCTTGATGCAGTCCAACCTCCACCTTGAACCAGTTTGTTGTTTCTACTGCACACTTCACTTCTACTTCTCTGTCACACCAGACTTCCTCAATACAACAATACCACAATTCCTCTCTCAGCACTCTGTCGTACGCTTTCTCTAAATCCACAAGCACACAATGCAATTCCTTCGGACCTTCTCTATATTTCTCCATCAACATTCTCAAAGCAAGTATTGTGTCTGTGGTACTCTTCCTCGGTATAAAACAACACTGTTGCTCACAGATGGTCACCTCTTCTCTCAGCCTGGCTTCCTGGCTTTTAATCGTCACCCTGTAATCCTCCTTCTTTTTAAAAAAGTATTCACCACTGCCATTTGCATCCTTTTAGCAAAATTTACCACATCTGCCCTTCCACATTCCTCTCCTTAAAGCCATACCTACCCATCACCTCCTCATCACCTCAGTTCCCTTCACCTACATGCCCATTAAAGTCTGCCCCAATCACCAATCGTTCTTTCCTAGGTACACTCTCCAACATTACATCTAACTCACTTAACAATTCATCTTTCTTCATCATCTCACAACCCACTTGTGGAGTATAAGCACTGATGACATTTATCATTACCCCCTCAACTTCCATCTTCATGTTCATCACCCTATCAGATACTCTTTCTGTACTCTTCCTTTAGGATTACCCCTACACCATTTATCTTTCCATCCACACCATGATAGAACAGTTTAAATCCCTCCAATGGAACGTCTTCCTCCTTTTTTTCCTCCTCCTTTGGCCAACAGTAGCCCAGTTTCCACCGGTACCCTGTAGGCTAACAATACTGACTCGGTCGTCGGTAACCCAGGCCTCGACCGATCTGGTATGAAATTCTGTTCAAGATTTGCATATTTAATTTGGCACATGTTTTACGCTGGATGTCCTTTATAACACAACTCTCTCCATTTATCTGGGCTTGGGACCAGCACTAAGAGTGCACTGGCTTGTGCAACCCTAATGGCTCGTTTTTAATCAAACCTGACTCTGATCCTACAAAATCCCTGACTTTCTCCAAGTGTAAGAATTGTTTGCTTACTTTGCATTTGCATAAACAATTAAAATCAAAATTTTGGAAAGCATTCTTACTTTGCAGCATTCCTTCACACCTGCTTAAAACTTTTTGCACAGCACTGTGTATCTGTATTTATATATACGGCACAGAATTAACACCACTCGTGTATTTCAATTTTTTCCTGTTGAGACTTTAATGCGTTGCAGGTCCTGACATGACTCAACAGCTCGGCACTCGACTCCGCTGTTTACTTGGGACTTCAGTCTGACAGCGGTTGGCAGACTCACAAAAAAAAGCTACTCATAAACATCTCTGTGAGACACGCAATATCTCATGCTGCTCTCGATGCAGCGACGCCTGCATGCCAGCACATATACGCAGCGTGCACTAATTTACATTTAATGTATTTAATTATAAGGAGAAAAAGAAAGCAGAAATAGAGTGAAAAGCCGTTTCAGAGTTTGGCAAAAAAAAAGACAAATACACATTACACATACATTGTGTACAGGATTGGTTGGAATTGACACAGTATGATGAAACATTATGAAACAATGACTTACATTTCCTTTTGCTGATTTTCTACTTCCCTGGCTGGACTTTGAAATATTTGTGGTTTGCATTAAATATGTTTATAGTTCACAAGTCATTCAGTTCACTTGTTTTTATTCTCTTGTGGTCATGTAGCAACCTCAAGATGTTAGTGAGTGCTTTTTAAATTCCAAGGAGATATGGTAATAGCTATATGAACTAGCTTGGAAAGCTAGTTACCATATCTCCTTGCAGTATTCATACATAAAGCACTAATCAATTTAGCAAAGCAGACTAGCTTTATTAGCTATGAATAATAATAATGCATGCCCCAATGATAAGTTAAAACCTCAGCTATTATAAGAAATAACATTCCAAATTGGGAAGTAAAACGTTTTAAACATTTCATCTTACCTTTATCTCAGCCGCTTATATAAATTAGAATGGGTACATTTTAATAAATAAAATCATCAGAAATGCATAAGCACTTTTTATATGTCTTGGCTTGTAAGTCTTAATAACTCGTACTTGTGTTCTCAGCAGATTTCTACCACGGCCCATCTAGAGTCGTTACCTGTAATAAATTTAGTCAAAGTACTTGGGGAACCACAATACATTTTAATGGATGTTTGTGTATATTGGTAAGTTGACCTGATAGAATTTGTAATGAATGAAACAGAAATCCATATTCACCTTATTTCCTGTACACTTTACATGTTATGAATCAAATACCTTATGTGAAAGAACCTAGCCAAAGGTTCCAGCAAGAAAAGGTTTCTAGCACAAAACTAACTCCAGCAAATCCCCTGTTTGCTTTTTTTGGTCAGGGAAAAGGAGTAAAAAATGATTCAAGATTTCAACCAAACAAAAGTTATGCAACTGAAATCCCATAAGGAATTGTGGATAGTAAACTTGCCTATTTTTTTTGCATAGTGGCTCGGCTTTGGTGCATGTTTATCATGACTTTGGGTTTGTGGACTGAAATCTTTGTGGTTTGAGACGGAATGTTTTTTGGTTTAGCAGGAAATCAACTCTGCCTGTTCACTTTGTACTGACTTTTGATGTGTGACAGACAGGTCTTTTCAGTTGCGCAGCTTGTACTTTTTGTGTCACAAAATTTGTACGAAAATGTGAGATTTATTCTCATCCAGTTCCTCCTCCTTCTCTCTCTCTCTCTCTCTCTCTCTCTCTCTCTCTCTCTCTCTCTCTCTCTATCTCTATATATTAATAAATAATATATATATATATATATATATATAATATATATATATATATATATATATATATATATATATATATATATATATATATATATGTGTGTGTGTATCAAACCTGGCAGGTCTGGAAATAACATACTATTTATAATGAATAGTGGAGAATTATTTGAAGCTGGAACACACCACTCCTGCACAAATATCACCGCCAGAGAATTTCATACCATTATAGACATTACAATGCATCACATCCTAACCAATTTACTATAATTCTGGCTTCAAAAAAGAAATCTTACTCCTTTTCTGACCTCTCTTCTATTTCAAACATGTGGTTGCCATTCAGCCTGAAATTATTTCTTGGCAGTTCCTGCAGAAATGGTCAGTGGGTCATTGTTTTCCATTTCCAGAGATTTCTTACATGTTATTAATATATCTGAGTGAATGTGCACATTAAATCTTTCGCAATAAGACTAGAGTTTTGAAAAAATATAGGGGTGCCAGGTCTGCAAAAACCACAAACGAAATACTAAGTAAAATAAAGTCAGATTCGACATAGAAACTGCAATACCAATATAACTATCAACAAATATGTGTGAAGGCTTGGCAAAGGCCATCGGAAGGCGCTCTGGAAAAGTTTCTGGAAATCTTAATTAGGCTTTGTGTTTATAGTATTTGTAGGGGTTCCAGGATTTTGTTGCATTTATTCTGTTGTACTGTCAATCAGGATCTTGAGTGTGACTGATGAATCTTAAGCAGGATTTATCCAAAGATCTGTGCATGTGAGAAAAAAAAATAAAGTATTTAATATTCTTCATTGTCCAATAAACATTTTGATGCACACCCAATGCACATCCCAATGAAATGGGATGTGACTTGCAGCTGCAATTTTATGAGAAGAACCCAATCTAGATTTTCCTAATTCTAAATCAGTTCTCTCAACTCTTGACCTTGATACAGACATATTTTCCTCGGTATCTATGTTCCATTCTGCCTGCTAAATAAATGTGTTTATCACTTAAACATGTTTTTCAGAGGATTCCACACCATTGTTTTCCACACATGATTTTATAAAATAATTATTTCTGTCCAAACAATATTTTGACAGAATTTACTTTCTAAACATTCATGAAGGCATCTCATGGGGTTTGTTTGTGTAACTGCGTTATCCTGGAGTGAATTTAAAGAAGACTGTGGCATAAAAAGCAACCTCTGAAGGCTGATATGAGAGAAAGAGAGAATAACTCAATACTCAAATGATTCAGATCATCAAGCAAATTCGAATACACAAAAATAGCCCAAGTAAATACAAAATTAATGGCAGGTTTTAAACAATGATTTCATTTATTAAGGGCAAAAACAGCTGTCCAATCCTGCCTGGCCCTATGTAAAAAAAAAAATTATATATAATAATATAATATATATAATAATAAGTAATAAAAAATCCCCAAAGGCCTGTCTCACATTTGCCAAACAAAATGATTATCTTTATTTTCCCCAAAACTTTTGGGCAAATATTCTGTGGACTGAAAAGACTAAAGTGGAACATTTTGGAAGGTGTGCATCCCATTGCATGGTGGTGGTAGTGTGATGGTCTGCAGTTGCTTTGGACGACTTGCCATAATTGATCAAACCATGAATTCTGTGCTCTACTAGAAAATCCTGAAGGACAATGTCAAGTCATCAGTTCATGACCTCAAGCTCAAGCACATTTTGGTTATGCAACAGGATATTAATTGTAACAATTTTAAACATTATTTCAAAGTTAAAGTGCTCCTTCAGGTTAATTTTAACAACTATGCAAAGGGAACATATTTATTTCATACTTATAAGCTGCACGTTCACAAAGTAAACTTATTAAGTGTATATTTTGTTCTATACAAGCCACTAGTACCTTTTATTCCTAGCTAATAAGGTCATCGTTATGAAAGAAACAAGTGTAAAGGGGCTATAAGATAAAAAATATGAGAATACCAATGAAGGCCTTATAAATAGTTTGGAATAGCATACACATCCATAACTAGTCATTAACAAAAACAGTTATTAGTCATTAATTACTGGCTAATTTATGATTCCTAAAATAACGTGTTATCGATGTTTCTTCTAAAATGTCCAAAAAACTAAAAAGGAAATTTTTTGTGTATTAAAAAAATAATGTAATAAATCTATTTGAATCATCTTTACATGACATTACTAATATCTCATATGATTTTAGGGTTTTAGGAAAATATATAGAAAGTAGACTTCATTTCCCTGCTGTGTAGGAAACACTACAGAGGTAATTGGGACATCTGGTTTTCGATTGTTTTTATTAGCCACTGACAGTGCACAGATGAATACTGAGTAATGCGATCCTGTATGTGAACTGACGTTCACTTCTGCACTAAGTTTGCTGGCAGTGTATCATTGTCTTGATCTGTGACCATGTGGCTGTGTTTTTGCCGAGTCTAATGACCATGTGCTAGCACCACAATTCACTGGTTAAGACCATGAAAACATTAGGGGCTGCCCCTGAATCCTGGAAAACTTTAAACACTAAAAGACTCAACATGGAATTCGTTAGGTGTGTGTCCTTAGGATAAACTTAGAATAGAATAGCTCTTTATAAAATCTTATTCAAAGTAGGCTGTTCTTTAATGTTGAAAAACAAATCATGCTTAGGATTCTGAACCAAAAAGTCAAAAGTCATTTAAATGAGAAATGTAATATACATTATTCATTTGTATGGGAAATACTGTACAATTTTGTAAATATCTTAGCCTGCCAAGCCTCTAAATGCTTTAAAGCTCTGTCATATTTATTCAGCTTTTCATTTTTATATTTACTTAGTAATTAAAATGAAACGAAGTGAAACATTTGAGAGACAGTAATGTAATGTTGTACTAACTTGTACCATCTGGAAATGAGTCTGTATGTGCATGTTTGTGGTTTGCATTTGTGGTGTACATTAATACTGAGCTCAGTAAGTATCTAAGATTCAAGTGGGAACAAAATGACTTCATTTTGACTAGACTGGAATCTCTAGGTTGTGGGCTTCAACCTGCTCTAAAGAAATTCTATGTATGCATGCTAAATATTTTACCCAAAGTCTTGGTCTGCAATCAAAATCTCATTTCCCTTTGGGGCTGCAGAAATGATTTGAATACAAGTACAAGCTATTCATTCCTATTGTCTCTAAATTTTAATATTATTTAATATGGTTTGTTTATATTCCTCAGAATAGCACAGGTATAGTTTACAGGGTAAGATTTGTATTTGTGATCAAGTAATTTTTTTCCAAATAGGTGGATGCCGACTGGCACAAGGAAATCTTGATATTTACTGTTTATACCTATGGACCATACCATCCCTAAATCACTCAGGATAAACCCAGAGCCATATGACTTATGCTGAATGTTTTCTGTTTCCATTGACTTCCTTTTCTAGACCATTCTTCCACCAATTAGGTGGATGCAATGCATGACATAATAAACAGTACGGACGGACATACAGACATACAGACAGACAGAAAGGCAGACAGACAGACAGACAGACAGACAGACACAGAGATAGCTAGCTAGCTAGCTAGCTAGCTAGATAGATAGATAGATAGATAGATAGATAGATAGATAGATAGATAGATAGATAGATAGATAGATAGATAGATAGATAGATAGATAGGTTTCTTACAAAATCAATATTTTATTTTATCAGTGCCATAATATCTGTTGCTCTTTGGACTGGCTCACTGGTAGCAGATGGAAAAACGACTCGCGATGTAGCTGTTTGCGGGTGGAATTAAAAACGCCTGGCCAATTTTCTGTTTTATCACCTGGAATACAAAACTTCTGCTTTTACTTCATTGCCATTTGACAAACACTGTGTTTAGACATGCAGTATTTAAGACTGTGGGTAAAAATTACCCCAAAGATCTTTGTCTCAATGGATAAGGATACAGATTTCACTCCTGGCAGAGTAAAATAGGGAATCAGGCAGGGTGAGTAAGATTCATAGTTTTGGCCATGTGTGTTTGTGTACAGATATTTATCTCTGTAAGGACTAGTAAGGACAGTATGCCTTTACAATAATAGGGTAACATGAGCATTAAACACAGCAGTCATGGGATGACTAATGTGAAACAAATGAGTGTTAAGAAGACTGAGACTTGTATACATGTGCTAATTATAAAACAATGTGATTCAGGTACAGGGATAATGTGACATAGCAGGTGAGGGTACAGTGGCTGATGGGAACTGCAGAACCATAGTCCAGGACCATAATCTTGACAAATACAAGATGTTAAAGTCTTTCAATGACAATGCAATGATTTCAAGAAGAAGGAGTTCAGTGGTGAGGATGGTGGACTTCTACTAAGAAGATCAGGTGTCAAATCCCAACAATCCCCAAGCTACCATTGAGTGTAATGTAGATGTTAATTGACAAGCTCACTGAATACTTTTGCCTAGTTATTTTCAGTAAGTGCTTAATTTGCCTAATTTTAAGATCATGATTTAGATTCTGTCCTAATACTTAAAACCAAAGAGTTCAAATAGGGTGTACTTTTAAGTTAAGTATCAAAAATACACCCTATTTGAACTCATTGGTTTTAAGTATTAGGACAGAATCTAAATCATGATCTTAAAATTAGGCAAATACAAACTTGGATGAAAACCACCACATGATATATCGTGTGTCTTTTTTTATTTTTGTGAAAATGCTCGCCAAATGCTCGCTGACCTCAACGAACTGAGGCAACGCTTTAAAGAAGATTGTGCCAAAATTCTTCCACAATGATTTGAGAGTCTCAAGTCATCCAGAACATGATAACTTCAAGGTATTGCTGCTAAAGATGGATTGCAAGCTATAGAATCTTAAGGGACTCATGGTTTCTAAATAATGATATGTTGTACATTAATATATTGTGTTGTCATTTATCTGAACATCTGCTATGATTTGTTTTTATATCCTGATATCTTTGTAAAACCATAGAATTCAAAAAAGAAAGGTATATTTGAATCATCTGTGCAGTTCAGTGTTCCTCTGGCACCGTTAGAGAACTGAGAGAACCATTAAAGAACTCTTACTCCACACACACACTCTCATTGGAACTGTGAGGTTACGCTCGTGGTCGAGTGATGTCGTCGACTGTCTACTAAAAAAGGTATAATTGAGTAAAAATTGAGATATCACAGATTAAAATGTAGTGAAGTTGAAGTGTTCTAAAAATGAGAACACTGATAAAAGTACAAATACTTGAGAAATGGACTTACTTCAAAATTTATAATATGGTCAAATGTATTTCATCGAGGTGACAAAAGCCAAATGACCACCAGTATTTCTTCTCAAATGTTTTTTTTTTGCTCTGGCTTTGGAACGAGCACATGCTCAATCACTCTCTTGACGACCATCAATGACCCCTGACCTCACTACAGAATGAGTTGCTCAGATGCGATCAGTACGAGATGAAGTAACTGTGGTTTCTTTATTCCAGACGTTCTGGTCAAGTCGTTTTGTAACTTAAGAAGGGCCGGCCAGAATAAATGAACAAGTCAACTCAAATGAGCCAAAACATGAGTTGCCTTATAAAATATAGAATCTCCACAGGGTTTCCTGATGGCAAAAATATTTGAACTGACACAGGTATGCATATAAAAAATGACCAAAAGCCAGTGTTAGGGTAAAGGGTACATATATGTATACATACTATCTATTTTAAATGTTGTTTTAAAACGTGTTTCTGAAAATGATCCACAAAGAGCTACAGATTATATATTTTTGTCCAAACAACAACACAGTGTAATTACACACAAATAGGATTTGAACTAAAGAAATCCAGAGGTAATGTCGCATCTGTTTTGTAAAAGTGTTAAACTGCATTCTTACATGTGCAACCTATTATCATAATGGAAAGAAACAAAGCTTCCAATAACTTGTTTTCGATCTTTATGGATAGATATGTGTGGCATACAAAGAAAAGTGCATCACTAACATGATTTGGAAAAGATAAGAGATAAGCGTTGAGCAGTACCTCAGTGATAGCTGCCATATGTTTTTAACCTTCGTGTCCCTCTGGTCCTTCAGCGGACTGGATGCAGACTGGATGCTAATTACACCCAGGAGACCTTTTAAAAACGTCAATCCCACCATGTATTCAGAAACCTGACATTCTTTGTGTTAATGAGTCATACGAGCAATGTTGCAATCAAAATCACGTTGATATTAACACACAAGTTTGATAAGTTAGTAAATGCTGCTGCTGTATACGTAATAGGCCTTGCTGGGAGAAACTTGGCTTAGCAAATTACATCTAAAGCTGTTCAGCACCCAGTGGAACTGCATGAATAATAATTGTGCCCTTGTGGAAATATACATATATCGCTGACTGGCTCGAAGGCTCTTGTGTTGAAATTACATGCTGACTTTTCAGTGTACGTAAATCACAAGTCTTTTATTGACAGGGTTCCATGTCATTATCGCACACAAGTCGCTTTTATCTGTTGGCCTGAGATCATTTGGGTCATTAGAAGAACTTACTAAGCTCCAGGCAAGAAGACTCTCTGAAGACTAAAACCCTAAATAGATACAGACCATTGAGGACCCAAAATTTTAGACTTGAGCAACACTTGAAGTATTATAATGTATACTTTACTCCAAAAACATGAGCCAAACCTAAAATGACAATATGTGAAGCTTTTAATAGCCTTTCCAAAAAATAAATAAAAAAATTTGGGATAGCTATTATTAATAATTATTAACATGGGATAGCTTTTTTTTTTTCTTTCACAAAATTCTGTCCATTTAGTGTATAAATTGTGTTGTTGTTTTTGATATATGTGATATCTGTAACAGAATCTGGACAAAATGTGTGTCTTATTCTTACAATCAACACTGACTGGAGTAAAGACAAAGGCAGACACAATAAAGAAAATACAGACCAAAACAGATCCAACCCATGATTAGGCTTGACAACAATAAGAAAAATGTTATCAAATGTTATACATTTTTTTAATAACAGCATTTCTCAATGTGATTTATTCCTCTTATACGGTACGATTGCAATTTTTTCAATTAATAAAGAGCCACAAGTTTCACCACTTGCATTAAAAGCCACAGTGGCATGCTACAAGAGCCGAGTCCCACTACTAGTGTAGTCTTTTACGATCAGCCACTTACTTGTTTTGCTATAATGACAGGCCATTAACATTGGCAGATCAAAATGTGCAGGCTAAATCATGCCTACCTATCTGCATGAACCCTGGCTGGAACTGAGGGTGCTTTTGGAGGGAAATTTGTGTGAGTTCAGCTACAAGGGCATTAGTAAAGTCAATCACTGATGTAGGTTGAGGTCTGGGGTGCAGTCAGTGTTCTCATTCAAAGAAATGCTCTAAAATTGTGGCAAAGAACCACATATGGCTGGAGAAGTCAGGTGTCCCAATACTTTTTATCTCTAATTACCATTAAAGTTTATAATAATATGCTCTTTCGCATCATAAGTTATACTGGTTTCGAATTAACTTTTAAAGCCAGGTATTTTTATACCCCTTTCTAGTCACATGCACATGACATAAAGACCTTTAAAACTCTAGACACAAAGGTTCCTACTGCGCAAGACTGTGTGTGTGCTGAAGGATATCTCTGGGGAAGCGAAGTGAAGAACCACATGATTATAATTTCAGGCCCAGGAGTCAGATGAGATCAAATAAACCTTATAAAACCCTCCCTTGAGTTCCCTCTGCTTTGTCTAGGTGACAAACTAAATACATTAGAACAGAGAAAAAAACGAGGTAAGGGGATTAAATATCCACAGCAGAAATCGTGTTCCCGATGAACCCGAGTTCAAGTTAAACAAGACGTAAAAGAGAAGTGGAAAGATGGAAACGAGAAACAGGAATGGAAACAAACCTGAAATTCTTTTTCCGATTAAAGCTGCTATAACGGGCAAGGACTGTTAAGTGCAACAGTATGTAGAATTGCAAGCTCATACCGAGTCAATGCGGTGTAATCAAGCATGTCCTTTATGGAATATCGGTCTCTACTGAGGTGATATTTATGTATGGCTACTCTCAAAACATACTGCCAGTTAAAACAAAGCAAAGAGAGCTGGAATATTTTAAGTGGGAAAGTATGCTGAGTGTTGAATGTTAAGAACAAGGTGTTGTGTCTAGTTTTTTTCCTCAAACCACAACATCCCTTCCCATGTTTTCCGGACCCATCCTGGCAGGAGGAGACAGACCTTTTTTCTTTAAAGGTATACAGAGCACAGTTTAAAGGTGGATTCAAAGAATTTCACACACCATTCTACATTAAAACAAGTAATAATTAATCACCTTTGACAAAACTGAAATTCTTTTTCCAATTGTATTTAAAAACTCATTACTTAAGATCACGAGTGTTATCAACAGTCTGTTAACCCCGGTCCCTAGAAAACTGGTAGATTTGTAAGGGGGTCCTCACACACCACATTTCCAGTAGCCACAATGATTCTGAACACTCTTCCATAACCCCAAATATAATTTCTTCTACTTTGTGCAATAGTTTATTTAACTAACTGGACAATCACTAATGTCACGTTCTTTCACAGTCCAACATGTAATGTTTTCTACGCTTGTTCATCTGGTTGCGTTACACATGTAATTATAATTGTATGGCAATGGACCCACATAATTTAATTGCTAAGCATAAACAAATAATAGGTTTTATAAATATATAAATATACAGTATATGCATTCATTCTGTTGACGGAATGAGTCACCAGTGACAGCACTTTGTACCAATATATAACATTAACATTCCATAACATTGACTGCAACCACGGATGAATAAAACTTACGATGTTGTTGGAATTTTTGTTATTATTTTGGGGTGGTAACAACAATGTCCAATCGCATACATTCAAAGCTTCAACCAGGTTACCTTTTAAAGCATTATTGAAAGCAATTTAAAGAGCTTTCATAATGAGATATCATCACAAGTTCTGCAAGACTGCAAACTTCCACTGAAACCATGTGCAAGATATTTGTTGGAAGAACATAGGAAACCATAACTACACTCAGGGGCTGGAGTAACCTAGACAGCGCACCTACATACTGTGGACATAAATCATAAAGAAAGTACTCCAACATCACCATGCACACACATAGACAAAAAGATTTGAAGCATATGTGCGTGATAGATCTTTCACGATTAGTCAAGTAGAGTTACAGGACACATACTGTACATGTGGCTGGAGAAAATCCAAATGAAAGACAAAAGAAATGTGTACACAGTAGTTCTCTTTCTGCCTCTCTCTCTCTCTCTCTCTCTATGGATAAGCAGGTAAATCTGCTGTTGTAATCAAGAAAATGCACCACGTGACCTTTTTTTTAAGTGTTTTTATGCACTGGATCCTCACCTTCATGTGACATATACATGCACTTTCTCAACCTCTTTCCATCTGGAGAGATTTGCTTTGGATGTATTTCACCAGTGCTTTACTAAAAAAGAATGTCTTGGAATGTCTTCAATAAACCAATTTTAGATCTGTGTGTGACTGGCAATTTCAGCAGGCCACAATGAGTTACTAAACTTTAATTGGAAGACCGAAATAAATTTTTTTGAAAGATACCAAAATAGATCTTTCTTTGTTCACAAATTGTTAGTTAGTTGCATTTCGTGTGCCCAATAAAGCTGTTAATTTTAATTTAATTTTTTGCAAATGCCTGATTGTGGAACAATAATAAGCAAAAATGTGTTTAATGGTTTTATGTGTAGTAAAATCTAGTAAACCCATCCCTATCACAAATTCTTTTGAATTTGTATTCATTTCCCATGAGGTCAAATTAAATAAGATGTATATAAATCTGTTAAAGGATGTAAAAGCCACCACTACAAAGTTCCAACTGACTCCAACACAAGAATAACAACAAGATCGGGACCAAGAGAAAAAAAAACGAATAAACACAAAACCAAAGACACCAAGACAAAACAAGGACTCACATTTATGGAGACCGAAACTCATACCAACAGAGACCGAGAGTAGACAAAGACTCACACCAATGGAGACCAATGGAGACCATGACAAGAACAAGACTCACACCAATGGAGACCATGACAAGACCAAGACTCTCACCAATGGAGACCAATGGAGACCATGACAAGACCAAGACTCACACCAATGGAGACAATGACAAGACCAAGACTCACACCAATGGAGACCAATGGAGACCATGACAAACCAAGACTCACACCAATGGAGACCATGACAAGACCAAGACTCACACCAATGGAGATAAAGAACAAGACCAAACAACGGAGATTAAGACAATAACACAATTTTCACCAACAGAGAACAAGATAAGACCGAAACTCACACCAATGAAGACCAATACAAGACCAAGATTCACACTAATGGAAACCAAAACAAGACAAAGATTTAAACTAACAGAGACAATGGCAAAACTAAGACCCACATCAACAGACTACAAGAACAATACCCACTCTTATAGAGACCAAATTAAGATCAGGATCCACAACAATGAATGGCAAATGACAATTATTATAATCGACTGTGTACTAAAACAATACAAGCAAATTCAAAACACAACATATAATAATATAATATAATAATTATACCAACCAAGACATTAAGACCCACACTAACAGATATAAGGACAAGACTACACCCATATCATTTAAAGTGCATACCAACCATGACCAAGACAAAGACTAAAACCAATACCAGCCAAGGCTAGACCAAGACCACACATTTTAGGGCCAGCACTATATATCTAGAAATCGATAACAACCAAAGTCAAGATCAAGACTAAACTGGCTCTTGACTATTAGGAGGCCATGGTCAATGTTCCATGGTGTTGAGATCTACAGATTTTTTTTTCTGTAAAACAAAATCATAACTCCAGCATGACATTCCAAAACATACAACCATATCGATACACACATAAATTCACAATCCACCCCACTCCAGACACACATCTGTTTTTGAGTCCCTGGCAGGTAGTAATCAATCACTGGTTAATAAACATCTAAGACTGTTTCCTCCAGTGATGAGAACTTTGAAATGGTTCAAAGTGTTTTCACAGCATCCCTGCTAAGCATCATTTTAAAAGAATGCATGCTACGGCTTTGTGCCTCTAACTCA
The DNA here is from genome assembly GCA_039877035.1 of Silurus lanzhouensis. Taxonomy (NCBI): domain Eukaryota; kingdom Metazoa; phylum Chordata; class Actinopteri; order Siluriformes; family Siluridae; genus Silurus; species Silurus lanzhouensis. The sequence goes on along the minus strand of JBCEWE010000122.1, from coordinate 3,888,294 downwards.
CATGGTGATGCTTAGATTTGTTTTGGTCTGTGTTTAGACAAGTCATTCGGACAAACAGTTTCTCTTGAAAGTGAGTCCAAATGGAAGGTGAAACTGGAAATGATTTTTCTTCTTAAGCATTAAAGCGTTCGGTTTTGTTTTGTAGGCAGTACGATGCTACCTGTGCTGAAGCTAACTATAATAATGGCACCTAAACATACTGTAAAACAATATTATCGGTTTACTGCTCCAAATATTTTTTTATTATATTATACCAGTCTATTGGTAGAAATACCAGTACTGTCAGCATGGTGTGTTATTTTGACTTCGACAGTTCCTCAACCTCATTTACATCACTCAACTAGACACTGTTGTTTAAACCTGCTGGCACAGGTATTATTCTTGTTCATATCTGCCTTTCATATTTTGTGAGTTACTGATTTCTATTTTACTCAAACATGTCAACACAAACCCTGACCAGGTAGTTAATAAGGATGGCGTAAATATATTATGCAATCAACATGACTACTTATATGGGGGTGTAACACCCCATAAACCCCAAATTCAATCCAACACCACCCCCTACTCACCCACCATGACAGTTTGAGTGACTTTACTGTTGATCTAGTTTGACCCAGATGTGGTGTAAGCCTTCCTGGCAAGCTTTCTAATAACACAGTGCTGCTCCTATTAGTATTAGTATCTGTTTAGAACACATTCTGTATAATGTCTTCATGTTCAGTTGCATCCCTAATGTCATTTGCTTTGCTCAAGGGGAGAAAAGAAGAGAAAGAGATAGAATAGTAACCAGTGGTCCTATTATTAAAATAAACTCAGCTTCAGACTTAAAAATATACCTCAGTGCTAATGTTTTGGATTTCAGGGTGGTGCTTTGAATCTGACCCAAATCTCGAGCACATATAAAGATACTACACTTTTATAATTCGAAGATAAACCGCATTATTGGCTCAGTTTCCACATTAGAAAAGTCCTTTTGGGATCTAACCTGATCCAACATGACTGCTTCCATCCCCCTTTCTGTTTGAGGGGGAGGAATGAAAATATAGTGGATGTGAGCAGCTTTGCACACATTTACACGTTCACACACCACCTACCTGAGCAGAAATCTTCAGGAAGCTTCCTCTCTCTCTCTCAGTTTGACTCTGAATACAATTTTGGAACATTGTTTTTGGAGGATACAAATGCTTCATCGTATGGAATAATTTTTCTTGTTCAATCTGGATTATTTATTACATTTATTTTTTTCAGTGTGGTTTTGAGGTTGAAAGAAATTCCTGGATTCCTGGAAGTGGGTAAGTTTGGTGTCATCTCATATGATTAAATGAAGTTATACAATTTGGTTTAAAGGCAAAAAGTCCCTGCCAGCAATAATTGTTTTCTTTCACTTATGGAATGATTGCTGTGTGTGTCTGTATTCTCAATATAAAAGAACATGATTGCTCTTTCTATTCTATAAATATTTACATCCTACAGTTATTTCTGGTGGGTTAAGCATCTCATATTTGTACAGTAAATTCAAACAGGAATATAATAAACTCTGTTTCTTTTTGTTGATCAGTATAAGCATTAACTGTACATGAAAATTGTTATGTAATTTAATGGAAGTGTGAAAAAAAAGAATCATTTGAAGATGCATAAATCTATGGACAAATTTGCATTATATATATATAAATATTCCATTAAAATAATGACATGAAGGGGGTAATCTTTATGTAAATAGGAGCACTCTATGAATTAATACTAAATAATGAACAGAACCATATGTGAAAATGACACACGTGAAAGGAAACGAATGCCAACGTCTATTTTACACGTGAATCACGTGATTACTTATAGCTGCAGCTCAAAGATTTATTATTTTTTTTATAAGATCCCTACAAAGGATAGTTAGAGAAAGACATAAGGTATTGCATTCTTCTTTTTCTTTTTCTTTTTCTTTTTCTTCTTGGTAGCGTGACACGAACAATAATCGTTTGTTTTTGCACGTGAATTACTCCAGCACGTTGTTGCGCGCGCTGCAGGCTTGGCGCGTTTTCAAAGCCACATGCAGCTTTTTTTTGTGTTTGTTTTATTGTAGTTGGATCACACTGTTTCTCCACCTCCTGCTCTGCGGTGATGGATGCGCGGTGCCGGAGAATTTGACGAGGACAGTGTGTGAGGAAACGCGGGTTCGCCGCCGGTGTCCGTGATGCGCACTCTAAGCGGAGGCTCGCGCTACCTGCGCGCCGGATTCCTGGCGCTCGTGCTCGTCGTGCTCGACGCTCGGTGCGCGAGGGGCGTCGCGTGCCCCGCGCCGTGCGCGTGCCACGTTCCCACCGAGGTGCATTGCACGTTCAGATCCCTGAGCGTCATACCCAGTGGGGTTCAGGCAGTCGTGACAAGACTTAACATGGGGTAAGACCAACACACACTACTAATCAACAGTTTGAACACACCTTCTCCTACAGTGTTGTTTTACATTAATACTAAATAGATTCAATCTTATGAAAGAACACGACTGAAGTATGTGGTAAGCAAAAAGTATACAAACAACCCAGAATATGTTTTATATTTTAGATTGTCCATTTAGATTTTATGACATCTTTGGCAAATTTATGGGATTCTCTCAGCACATTCACATGGTAGTCACCTGGAATGGTTTTCAATTTCCAGGTATGTCTTGTCAGGATTTAATTTTGACTAAGATTTTATTTTTTGCTAATGTGCTTTAGACCATCAGTTTTCCTGTGCATATGAAAATGGTGAGTCCAGAGTCAATGGCCCTATTAATGATACTATAACTACTGTACAAATCCATATTATGGCAAGAAACACTCAATCCGAGTCAGTCAATGTGAAAAATCTCAAGAAATAAAAAGTGCAGTCCTAAAAACCATCAAATGCTATGATAAAACAGGCTCTCATGAAGACCGGCCCAGGAAAGTTAGAACAAGAGCTACCTCTGCTGCAGGGGATAAGTTTATTATAATTACCAGCCTCGGAAATCGCAGCTTTACATCAATGCTTCTTGGCGTTGACGTGCATGAGTCATAGTCAATTTGCGGCAAAGAAACTTTTACTTCAAAAAAAAACAACAAGCAAACTTTCCTTTATTTTGTCCAAATTTAAGATTTGTGGTTCTATCTGCTGTGTCTTTGTTGGACGTAGAGAGGGTGAATGGACAGTTCCTGAATGTGTGGTTTCCACTGTGACACATGTATAAGCTATGATGGTGTGCGGGTGCTTTGCTGGTGACACTGGTGGTGACCAGCATGGCTACCACAGCTTTTTGCAGTAACATGCCATCCCATCTGGTTTGTATTTTCGGGGACCATCATTTGTTTTCCAATAGAACAATGACCCCAAACACATCTCTAGTTAAGACCTATTTGTTTAAGACAGTAAGTGTTCGAGTGTTATATCAGAAAACCTGGTCTCCACAATCACCCAATCTAAATTCATTTGAGATAGTTTGGGATGAGTTGGACCAGAGAGTGGAGGAAAAGCAGAAAAAAAATACTTAACTTCTCTGGGGAACTCTTTGTTTTGTTGGAGAAACCAAGGTGACTAGATCATTAAACTGACTGACTGAATGTTAAGCTATAAAGCTTTCATCAAAGCAATTGAAAATATAAAACATATTCTGGGTTATTTAACACGTTTTTGTTGACTACATAATTCCATATTTGTTGTGTCATAATTTCAATGTCTCTGTATTAATATACAATGACGAACCAATTTAAATAAAGAAAGCCCATCAAATATGAAGGTGTGTCCAACCTTTTGTCTGATACTGTATATAGTGAGAGACTCTTTATTGTTGAATCTAACTATATTCTTATCCGCAACCAAAACAAAAAATATATATTTATTTATTTATTGTTCATGTAAGAGCCATTTTTTATGAAAATGTCCCCACAAACACAGAATTATGTGACAGTTTTGACATTTTGTCTCTATTTTTCCAACTTTTATTAAAGCAAAAGTCTGTGCTCACATACCTTGAAATACGTTTGTGGACATAAGTGAAAGTGAAGAAGGAATAATTTAAAGCTTGTTGACAAGTTTTGCATCCAAGTTGTTTGTCTCTTCAGGTACAACAGCCTAACAATCCTAAAAGAACATGACCTGTCAGGTCTGGAAAGCTTGGAGTTGTTATTGCTGCACAGTAACACCATCCAAACGATCGAGGACAGGGCGTTCAGCGACTTAAAGTCCCTGCAGGTAAAAAACAGTTCTTAAACCCGTAGGACTCTAATGTGCTAAAATGATGATGATGATGCTTGAGACGTGGACATATGCAGTTCAGCTGTTTGGTTCCTGACACATTGCGACGACAAGCACAAATAAATCTTGGCGCTGAAACACAACACTTGGACCTGTGGCTGTTTGTTTCCAAAAACAAAGCGAGCGTATTGAATAATGGTCAGATAATAAAATGAACCAGACGACAGATAAAAGGATGACTCATTGATCTGTACATTCCAAACACAGAAACCAGAAATATTATTAATGTTTGAATTGTCACAGAGCTTCAATTTGAAAAGATTGTGAAATTGTTTCCATTTGCAAGAATGTGTTTTTGAATAAAGCAGTCATTATATTACACCATTAGTATAAATGTCTATAAGTTTTTCGCTTAGGAATGTTTGAACTGGTGATGTTTCCCAAGATAAGATACATTGCAAGTATTGATTGTAGTACATTTATTGGATATTTTGTTTCCCATGAATCTGTATTATAACATAGATACTAATATCTTATAATCATAGACCAAAACTCAGGTAAAACCAGGACATGGACAAAAAAAACACCAACATAAGATCACAAAAAGATCACTAGGATTTTACTGAGCAAGCAAATGAAATAAGAATGATGGTGGTTTAATTTTGAGTTTCACATTTGTAATTTTTCATGTGAGTCAGCCGAGGTAAATTTGACATCATTTCCAACCACAAACCCATTTAGATGCTACTCTAGCACAAATAAACTGCAGCTTACTAATGCAAGAAACATGTGCAAGACCTCGAAAACAAATAACAAACAGGGCAGACCCAGGGATAGAATGAACCAATATGTTAATGCAAAATCGCTTTCTTAAGATTTAGGGGTTATTTCATTAATGGAATAAAATAAAGTAAGATAAAAAATAAAGATTAAGAATGATTTACTCATGGGTTCTGTATGTCAGGTAAAAATAAAGTGTTTATAAAATTAACTGTATGCAATGCAAACTTCATAATTTTGTAACCTTGATTTAGTACTTTGTAGCTTCATTAAGTTCTGGATCATATTTATGTTTTGTAAAAAATAAAAGGATATTCTGGATCAAGTGTTATACAGTTAGATAGTGATTAATGTGGTTACAACTAGGACTATTCATGCTGCAATATATTGGTAATATACAAAATATTATTTTAATGAATGTCATTTGAAATGTTACAGTATTGGTGGGTTTAACATATTCTATTTTTAAATATTCCCTTGAATTTCATTGTTTTTGCATTACATTAGTCCATATTGTGGTTCCCTTTTTTTTCTGGCAACATGAGGGTAATTTGCATATGAACGTTGACACATGCAGAAAACCTGCTTGTACCTGTGTAACTGTGAATACATGTAAATATTGGCATAACATTGTTATATCTTTACATCAATTTAATACTGTTTAATATGAGTTTATTTATGATTTTGCTTCCTTAGGTATTAAAAATGACTTACAATAGAGTCAAAGAGCTCCGCAAAGAGACATTTCGAGGCCTGGACAATTTGTTCCGCCTCTACATGGACCATAATTCCATCGAATTCATCCATCCCGAAGCTTTCTATGGCCTCAGGTCTCTACAGTTGGTCAACCTTGAAGGCAACGCACTCCAACAGCTTCATCCAGATACTTTTATAAATCTAAGATACAACCAGATATTTAAAATTTCAACTATCAAGACCATATATCTATCAGAAAATGCACTGAACACTCTACCAGGTACATTGTTCACCAGTTGCTACCAACTAGAGAATCTATTTCTTAGTGGGAACCCTTGGTCATGTGATTGTCAAATGGACTGGCTTGCAGCATGGATCAAAAGGAATCCAGGTATGGATAACAGAGCCCTTTCCTTTTGCCATTGACTATTGTATATATTAACCGCATAACACCGATTGATCGCACAATTGTTAATGCTAGAAATTTAGACTATCAGCTGCTTTTTAAAGTGCATTACAGGAACATGGTCTACAGCAAACAAGCTTTCACAGTACACATCATGTTTAAGGCAGAACTTGTTGTTATCTGTTGTTCTCACTTTGTTTCTTTTGCCTAAAACATATTATTTATATATATGTACAGGTGTCCTGAAATGTAAAAGAGATAGGAAGTTTTCTGGAGAACAGATGTGCCCCATCTGTAAATTTCCACGTACCTCCAGAGGCAGCAATATAATTTATATGCCAAGTCAAGCCTACACATGTTCTAAGCCATGGATTTATTCTCGTTCGAAACAGAGAAATATCACAATGGAAGAGAACGGTTATGCCCCAGTCCTTCCCAAAGACTTCATTGCTCCAATTGGGATGATGGAAATGAAAGTGTCGGATCAGTATAACAAGGATGCCACCGTTTCGTGTGTTGTACAGAGGCCAGGGGGTTTGGACAACTTGAATGTAAGCCATGGAGTAATAAGCAATAATGTTACAACCCTCAGTGCAACTGTGACTACATCACTCGTTTGCAGTATTGATCATGATCACATTCGGCAACTTTGGGGCATCTTGGCTTCTTACAGTGACTCCCCAATGATACTTGAGCGGGATTTACTTCTCTCCATGTCACCAGAAATGAGCTACAAATACAAGCAAGCGAAATCAAATGATAGTGAAATCTTCACAGAGATTGAGGCGGAAATGAAGGCAAATCCTGCATGGTTAATGCAAGGTACCATTAACTTACAGCTGGACCTTACCACCACCACATATTCAACACTTCATATTAAATATTTGTCCAATATTGAAATGAATATCGAAAGCAACAAATTGAGAAGTGACCGATTCAGTTGGACTATGATCAAAAAGCACAACCAGACTAAGACTGAGTTTTCAGTACTTATTGGTGGTGTGGCTGAACTTAATTGTGAAACCTATGGTGATCCCAAACCCTCCATAGAGTGGATTTTACCAGAGGGAATCAAGGTGCGTGCACCATATACTACCGAAGACCGGAGGATAGTAATATTAGACAATGGGAAGCTAATTTTAAGAGCAGCAGATAGCTCTGATGCTGGTATTTACCACTGCATTGCCACTAATTATCTAGATGCAGATGTGCTTTCATTTAGGATCACGGTACTGTCCCCAGATGTTGAGGAGGAAGATATCAATGGAGTTCGGCTTTCACTTCCTGTGGGTGGGAGTTTAGTTCTTGATTGTGAAACAAATGGTACCCCACAAGCCTCTGTACAATGGATATTTCCAGACCACACAGTTATGGATCAGTCTTTTGGAAACAGGAAACTGTACCCAAATGGTACTTTAGCAGTTCATCCACTCACTGAAAGAGACAGGGGTTTTTATAGATGCTTAGCTGCTAACAATCTCGGGGTCGATTTATTAGCCTCTCTAGTCACTGTGTCTAGCAATAGGTCAAAAATTGTGACACTGGCCAGTGTAGATGGGTCTGGTGATGATGTACCAATGGACACAGAGGATAACCCTGTACTTTACAATGAAGGTCCTTCCAGTAGAGTTAGTCAGGAATCAAGGACAATTACTTCAGATAGACCGTACCCTAGACACAGGCCCTCACTTCGCCATGGAGTACCAACAAACAGAAAGGGAGGTAGCAGACACAAGGGGTGGTCTAGAAGGGTATTTGACAAAGCATCCCGGAGAGTAGACCCTGAAAGATTAGCAGATTATATCAAGAGATCTCAAAACAAGAAATCAGGGAAAGATAAAGATGGCAGTATGAACCCACTAGATAAATCACAAGTTAATGGTGGACTTTCTCTTGATGATGAGACAGGTTCAGGGTATATAATCTTGGATGGTGATGTTTCCATGCCAGATCAAGCAATATCAAGTACAGAAAATCCAGAAAATATATTTGTTAGTGTTATGGTAAAGAATGATCAGAATAAGGCATATGAAATTAGAGAGGTACTTAGAGATAATCTGAATAATGTTATGACCACAACAGAAAACATGAGAACAATCACAACAGGTTCCTACTCTTACACAGATATCAGCCCAATGGTGCCAAGTGTTACTCTGAGCAATCATGAATTTCAAAAAGATGAGACAACACCTCTTAGAACCACCCAAAGTCATAAAGTTGCTTCTAGTAGTAGCAAATCCAACAGTGCAGAACAAAGTACAAACCAACATTTGCAACCATTTGGTGTAAAATTTGAAATGACTGAAACCATGGATGAGATGGAACTTCAGTTTTCTGGGGATATGCCAGAGACTGCAACTGAGGTACTGCCACACTTAATTTCTCAGGTCCCTAATGTGACACCAGTATTAGATCGACCAGCACAAAAAGTAAACCCAGTGATACACACATCCACAGACTCTGAGAGCCAAACCACTTATACAGCAGTCACTACAACAGAAAGAAAACATGATGAGATCACTTTGCATACTACTCAGAGAATCAAGTCTCCTCATCTGCCCCCTGGATCTACCATTATCTCCCATCAACAAATACACATTATTCCTCCCAGTAAAAAGCGACCAGGTAAAAGACAAAAAATATTCGGTAGACGCAGAGTTATTCTGCCAAATAAGATTACGGATATACAGACTTTATTGGATAAGCTCAAAAAGCCATCTGTAGAAGCTACTGTCCTATGCCGAACAGAACTGACCACAAATTGTAGTAGTGAAAAAGAAAGAATATCTGCTGTAAAATCTGAAACAAAAGATTTAATTAGCAGATTGCCAACCTCTTCATTAATAAAAACAGAAACACTCAACACAACAACCCTAAACACCCCATTTATTTCTTCATCAGTGCTGTATACTAAATCTACAGGGGGTCAATTATTGATCAGTGAATTTGTTCGTTCTACAAATGTCCCTGAGCAAATCTCTACAAAAAATCCAATGGAAGACATTCCAACCAGTGCTGCAACTACAACAACCAAGGCTTCAAAAGTCATACAGGGAAAGATACCATGGCATAGATTGTTCGGAAGCAAAGAGGGTCAGCGGGAAATTCTTAAGAGACTTCGAAAACCAGCCAAGCCATCCGTAACAGTAAAGAGCACAACAACAGTTAAAACCATGACCACAACTGCACCTTCAAGGCCCATAACTACCCTACCCACAGCTGAGTCAATTGCTGTGCCAATGACTGCCGTACCCCTTATCACACAAAGAAATCAAGACAGTTCATGGATATCATCTGATAACTTATCAGGATCGTCAAAAGTCACAGAATCACAGAATTCTTTGAAAGACATGACTTCGTTGACAACTGCCAGTTCCCCCAGCAAATACCAGAAAGCAACAGTAATGTACACGCCAGTAACTACACCAACATATGTATCCATTGTATTGACGGCTACAACATCCCACATAACCCCAATTCCACCATCCCAAACAATGACTAAAACAACATACAAAGATGATACAGTTGAGTTGTCAGGCACTTACTCTGGTGGATCTGGGGGATTTGGTGGTAGGTCTTGGAGAAATCGAAAGCCAGGTTTCCAAAAACGACGTTACAGAGGAAGACGACCAGTTAAAAAAACAACCACACAAGCTTCAACTATCAAACCTGCAACATTAGAAACCACCTCTTTAACACCACATACAATTTCAAGAGTAACCAAGCCTTGGTATATATCTACTGTTGAGCTTCCAAGGTCCACTATACAAACATCATCTAATTTATTAGACTCTGACAATGAAGAATGGAGAAGCATAGCCAAACCGACCAGCTTTCCAAAAACTATAACAAGTAAATCTTCACCCACACATAGTTCATCTTATACAGCTAATAGGGCAACACCATACATTATACCACAGTCAAAAGTTCAGAAACCCAATGAAAGAATTAACACAAATAAAAGTATAACTCCAAGAAGAGGTGGAAGGTATCAAACTCAGAAACCTGCCATTCACAGAGTAAGACAGAAAACCAGAAACAAGGACCGTCTTAAACAACCAGCAACAACTGCTTCGTCTGACACTAAAAAGATTAGTACTGTGAGGACACTAACCTTTGACACAGTGACTGTTGTTACAGCAAAAGAAAACAAGATCACTTTATTTCCATCCAGCAGTGGTATTTCTAATGAAATTCCGAATACTTATGATCACACCATAGCGTATGATACTATATTATCTACTACCAAAGGATTTGAATCATCTACCAAGGATGCAACATCTAAGCCAAGAATTGTTGGGGGACATGCAGCCAGTTTTACAGTTGAGTCAAACTCTGATGCGTTCCTTCCTTGCAAAGCTACAGGCAACCCTGAACCTGCTATCAGCTGGAAACGGTTCTCTCCAAGCACAGGTATCCATATTCTATTTTTTTTTTTTTATGAAATTTTTGAATGTCAGGTAATATTTAAATCAAGGTTGTGCTATTATGCATTTGTTTCATTTCTTTGATTTAATGTCCTTGCTCTTTTCATTTTAGGAACTACATTGACCATTAAAGGTAAAATGGGTAAATTTGAGGTGTTCAGGAATGGAACATTGTTTATCCAGATTGCAAATGTCAAAGACAGAGGACAGTACCTTTGCCTGGCTGAGAATGCTTATGGGTCTGACAAACTCACTGTCACGCTGTCAGTGGTAGCTTATCCTCCTCGGATATTAGAAGCAAAGGTTCGAGATATCAAAGCACACTCTGCTGAAATAGTTGAGCTGAAATGCAAAACAGAAGGTAGGCCGGTGCCGGTTGTGTCATGGATTCTAGCAAACCGCACTCAAGTCAGGGGTCAAAACAACGGTCGTGGGAGAGTAACTGTTACACCAGAAGGTACTCTGGTCATCCAGCAGCTGTCGATATACGATCGAGGTCAGTATAAGTGCATTGCAAGTAACCCAGCCGGAATAGATACAGTGACTGTGCATCTTCAGGTGGTGGCAGCTCCCCCTGGCATTTTGGAAGAGAAACGGCAACTGGTGACGGTTGACGTCAGGCAGAGTGTATGGCTGCCTTGTACAGCACACGGAGACCCTCAACCCACTACCCACTGGGTTATAATGGATGGAACAGTCGTAATGCCACTTCACACTAGCTCCAGAGTGCACTCATTTCCTAACGGCACTCTTCATTTGAAAAACCTGGATGTCTCTGACAGTGGAAAATATGAATGCATTGCTACAAGTTCTACAGGATCTGAGCGGCGAGTAGTCACGTTATCTGTGGAAAACTCGGAAATCGCCCCCCAAATAATTGAAACATCAGACCAGAGGACCGAGCTGGCATACGGTAGCCAACTTCGTTTAAACTGCTCTGCAACTGGCATTCCCAAACCCCAAATACTTTGGAGACTTCCATCCAAAGCGCTTGTAGACCAGTGGCACAGGTAATAAAGACAAATTTGACATGCACAATCATACAAAAATGTTTATTACCAAATATCTTAATTTAAAAGGTGACATTTTAGTTTTAGAAGCACTTTTTCTATTGCTGTGCCTTGATGGCCTTGATGGCATTTTAAATAGTTAGTCAAGTGTCAGAGACACAGCTTGGTTCTGGTCTGAAGAGTTTAAACTATAAACCACTTGGACTTAAAATACTTGGCCATTTTGTATGGAAAGGTGAAAGAAATTTTTTACACTGAAATATATATGTTTTTTTTTTTATTGTTTGAATCATTTATTATTGTTGGAATCATCCGCAAAAATTAAACCGGAACTGTTATTGTTGCACATACACAAGAAATATACATATAAAAACCTTGAAATGTCTACATATAGACTGTCCAGGACTGCTGCATTTTACTTAAAATATGCATGTTCTCTTCACATTAATGGTTTACAACCAGACACAGCTTACATTTATGGCATTTGGCAGACAGCCTTACCCAGATCGACTTACATTTTTCTTATTCACACAAGTGAGCATCTATGAGAATAAGGTCCTTGTGCAGGGGTCTAGGAGCAGCTATCTGGTGGGGCTGGAAATTAAACTTACAACCTTCAGATCCAAAGGGCAATGCCTTTACCACTAAGCTACCACTTCCCCAAAGCTTATACTGAAGCGTTTAAATATAGATGTACCAAGCAATTGCCTAATTTTTTAAATTTTTTTAGTAGTTGTGGTTTACAGTTCAAGGAGACCTTTCATTGTGATAGACTAGCTGTTGTGCATTAACCTAAGTAAATATAGAAAGTATGATTTTGAAGAATGATTTCGCAATGATTAACTAGAATAGAAGAATGAGTCGGGTCTTACTTATCACTTGTATTATATCAGTATTATCCTCTTTCTTTTTTACAGAATGGGCAGCCGTATACAAGTACTGGAGAATGGCACACTCATTATTAGCTCCGTGAGTGACAAGGATGCTGGAGACTACCTTTGTGTTGCACGCAGCAATGCTGGAGATGATCTACAACTAATGAAAGTCTCTGTGTCCATGAAGCCAGCTAAAATTGAAACCAAGTTTTTCAGGAAGAAACAGGTACCATATGGCAAGGACCTTAAGGTAGACTGCAAAGCTTCTGGTGCCCCTGTACCAGAGATCTCATGGGGATTGCCAGACGGTACAGTAGTCAACAATGCTCTTCAATCCGATGGCAGAATAGGTAGTCGATCCAAACGTTATATATTGTTCGATAATGGAACGCTTTACCTAAATGAGATTGGGATGGATGAAGAAGGCGACTATACCTGTTATGCAGAGAACACCTTAGGCAAGGACGAAATGCACGTTCACATCACCGTTGTGAGTGCAGCACCTCGAATACGCCCCTCAGCCCTCTCGTATGCCAAAGTCAAGCCAGGAAGAAGCGTTCGCTTTGACTGTGAGGCCATTGGGGAACCCAAACCCAAGATTCTGTGGATGCTGCCATCCAGTGACATGATTGCTGCATCAAATGAACGATACCTGATGCATGTCAATGGATCTCTTGATATCCGTAATGTAAAGTTAGCTGATGCTGGAGAGTATCTTTGCATAGCTCGCAATGCTGCAGGTGATGATAGTAAAGTGTTCAAGTTGGACATGAATGGCAATCCACCCATCATCAATGGCTATTACCAGAACAGGACAGTCGTTAAGGATACAGCTGAAAAGTATTCAAGGAAGTTAATCGATTGCAAAGCTGAAGGAGACCCTACACCAAAGATCACATGGATAATGCCAGACAATATCTTTCTCCCAGCTCCTTACTACGGAAGCAGAATTATCGTCCACTACAATGGGACTCTAGAGATCCGCAATGTAAGACCAACAGACACTGCAGAGTTTATATGCATGGCAAGAAACGATGGGGGTGAATCTGTCATGGTAATACGTCTAGAGGTTACCAACCAACTCTTGAGGCCTATCTTTAAAAACCCTTTTAATGAAAGAGTGGTGACTCGACTAGGGAAGACTACAGTACTTAACTGTTCTGCTGATGGAAATCCACCTCCAGATATGATTTGGACTTTACCCAATGGCACCCAATTGACTGGAGGGTCTAAGAGGGGATCTCAGTATCACCTGGGTAGTGATGGCACATTTGTCATATATAATCCAGGCAAAGGCGATGCTGGCAAATATCGCTGTGCTGCAAAGAACAAGGTTGGATACATTGAGAAACTGATTATTTTAGATGTTGGACAAAGGCCTTACATTCTAACACGGCCAAGAGGGATTATCCGCAGCGTGTCTGGAGAACCCCTGTACCTCCATTGTTTGGCTGATGGAAGCCCTCGTCCTAACATCATATGGACTGTGCCCGGAGGACAAGTCATAAGTCGCTTTCAGATAACCGGCCGCTACCAGCTAATGGACAATGGTACGCTGGTCATCCATCAGACCAATTTACACGACCGTGGGAATTATATGTGTCAAGTAAAGAATAACGTCGGGGATGCAGTTCTAACTGTGCCCGTTATTATAATCGCATACACTCCTCGCATAACTAATGGACCCCCACCAAGTATAAGGGCAACAACGGGCACTCCAGTGCAGCTTAACTGCATTGCTGTTGGAATACCGAAACCAGAAATCACCTGGGAATTACCCGATCGATCTGTTCTCTCGTCAGCAGGAAAGGGACGTTCTTTAGGCAGTGAGATACTTCATCCACAGGGCACACTAATAATTCAAAAGCCAACAAGAGCTGACTCTGGCCCTTATAAGTGCTTCGCAACTAATCATCTTGGGACAGACACCAGAGTAACATATATGACAGTTATTTAAACCACGCAATGAACAGCCACCAATGCTTTTGGAATCTTCAAGACAGTTATCAGAAAAAAAACACTCCTCTGCATATTAAATGCTGTTGTGGCATAATTCATCATTTAGAGGGCTAGCAGTAGTAAATGGTTTACATGTATTTAACCATGTATCACTCGAAAATGTACTTGGATGGTATACCAAGAAAGATGGTGAGTATGGTATTGACTAAATAGATTTGCTGTTTAGAAAGTCCAAATGTTGAATTTTTGAAAAGATATGTGATACTAACCTCAGGTGCTAATGCATACATGTTTTTTTATCATTATTTTGTCTACATATTAAGTATTATAGTGAGCAGCTGACATTGATCACCTTTTCCATATTTTTGTAATACCGTTGATGTTGATGTAAAATATTTGACAATTATACTGTCTCATTTTAAGACTGAATTAATATATTTTGAAGGGAAAAGATTTCACAGATTTTATGTGATTGATAGTATAGGTCACATGGACGTACACAGATAGCAGTCACGGTTTTATATTTTAATAAAGAATTAACAGTGTTTCAAAAGCCATATAAATGGCTTATGAGTTCTTTTCATATCAGTCAGTTGTATTTCATATTTATGTGACTTTTATACTTCATAATTTACTGCATTTTAAATTTGCAGTTTGTATTTAAGATGTTTTTGCAAATATATAGTATTAAAACCTGTATATACATAAAACAAATGTTAAGATTCATGTATACTTGCCAGGCTGCTGGATATGATTCCTAAATTTTTTTTTTTTTTTTGTGGAATGTCAATTTACTTTTCTTTGTGAAACCATGATCTCATCCAGAATACTTTTCTAAATGTTTCATTACATTTAGAGATTGAATGGCAAATGTATTACTATTTCTATTTCTTATTTCTATATATTAATAGACATGGGGATGGATACTTATATAAGTACTTTTATCTCTTAGAATTTTAATGGTAAAGGGATGTCCATGTGTTACCATTATGGCATAATGAACCAGTTAGCTTCTTTTTCCATTCTACATTATTACAAAACAATTTGCACAACATTTCTGCACTGTTACACAGATGTGTACCAATCATTTTATACTGCACATTATTCCATCTTCTGCCTGAAGTTTATTGACTCTTCAACAGTTTATTGAAAGTTACTGTTGAACTACTATTCGGGATTATAAAATTCAGTTTTTCTTATTTTGAGGCAAAAAATGTAGTCCAAAAAACACACACCAGTCAAGCTGGAAAATTCTCTAAACACTGGAATGTTGAATTGGTTTGTAAGATAGAGAAACTGCTAGCATATGTTCACAAGACCAATCAATCAGCAATTAGCTGGTTTTGGCAAGATGCATTGTGTAACAAACAGTCATTTGGGGTAGGTTATGTAATCCTGCCTAGAAAAGCAAATCACTCATGAATTGTTTTTGTTGGTTTGTATCTTTCCGTTATTTTCAGATTACTAGCTAGTACGCATTTACAGTGCAAAAAAACGAAATATTTGTTTCTTTATGGTAAATAATGTGTACGTTTGATACCTCTAAAATATATATTCTCCATTTACACATTTGATATATGTTTTTATCAAAAGAGTTGTACAATACAAGCTTACCAAAGTGTCTGGGACCTGAATTTACAACCTTTTGGCCAAAAGCTCAAACAACTTACCAAAGCTCATGGGTATTCCAAAATTTTAACATGAAATAAAAACAGATTTTTATGCATATTATGCAAGTTTGTTAGTAGTAGCACTGGTTTCCTTGAGTGGTGGGTGGAACCAAGTCGTTAGCTTAGCTCATTATAATGAGCTCATCTGGACTGAATTAGCCAGTCTTTATGAGCTTGCATTTTGGAGAGCCTTCCTTGCCTAAGAGCAAAACAGAAATTAAATACAGAAACTTTACGTTCAACCAAAAGATTTAAGACTTAAAAGAGTTATTAAAAATAATACTGTGAGGTCATTTAGATGTCACAGGGATGTTTGGGTATTCTTGGCAACACCTGTTTTATTTTTTTTACTTTTTTTGTTTGATCCAGTTTTAATTAAATGAACAAAACTGCCAAAAATATGTTTTTTTATGTTATATGTTAAATGGACTCCCCTGAGTAAGGCCTGGCTAATGGATCCCCCCTAGTTGGATTGAGTGTTTTTGGGATTCCAGCTGGCTGCAACACAGCACATTATAAGAAAAATGGAAAAATAAAACTTGCCCATTTCCCTCAAAGGCTCTTTCAAAAACATGTCATATCTGATAATTCTCCACTACAGTTTCTTGTCCAAATTCGGGACAAACTCTGACTAAGTCCTTAAAGACCTTTAATAACTCTCACTGTGTGTCTCTTTATCAAATCTGATGATCCCACCTAATATGCTTATTTTATACAGGACATTTTTAGCTTTTGTATGTGTCATACCATGTGTTTAGTCAGTCGTCTTCATGCAAAATAATAATTTGATGAAAAGCAACCCCAATTATATTACATTTAGCTAATATTTATATAGGATTGTAGGTGGTGTAGCGGGTAGTGTCACGTCATTGTTCCACGCTCTCTCCCTAAAATCCAGCAGGATGAATGAGCACTCGTAACATGATAAAAACAGTAAAATCACAGGCAAAATAAGAATAAAGAACATAAAGCAAATTTTAGATAATAATTCAACAAATCAGTGCTGAAACGGACTACGTCTATATTAATCCGGATACATTTTTAAACAACGTTTTAACCACACTTATCGTTTTCAATTGTTTCCCAAAAGTTGCTTATCCACGCTGAAACGTCTGGAAACACTTGCGTACCTGTACTGCGCATGTGTAAAATGTAAGACGCTTTAACCCGCATCAATTACTTCTGCCATTTATTTACTTTTTCCTGCTCTTTGAAACTTCACGTCAACAACGAGGAAAGGCACCCAGTTTTTTTAAATGGACCAACATTGACGTTGTTGCTGCGAATAACACAGGAGTAAAACGTTGTAAAAGCAAAGAACAATATAGACTGGGAGACGTGGCAAAACAAATACGTCAAAATATTGGACTGCTTCAAAGAACAGTATCAACTCATGATGTTGCTTCCCCCCACAATAAGGACGAGCTCACAAAACTTTAAATTGTGTCATTATTTTCACAGTCCAATTCATCTACTTTGGAGAGCATTTTCAAAAAGATTGTCTAAAAATGCCGTCTCAGTGTGGACGGGGGGCAAACTACTTTACAAAGTTTTGAATAAAAGTTTCTTTCTTTGATTTTAAGTGTGGACGTTAGTAATTGGCATATTGGAAGGAAGACTGGGAGCCCTGAAGTGTGTGAAGTGTTGGAGATGTAGTTGGTAGCAGCCGTGTTTGATTGACGGTGTTCAATTGCACCGAGGAATAAGTGCAGTTTTAAGACTTAATCCAGCAATCTATCTGATCCATTTTTGAAGGAGTACTTCATCCATAAATGTTTACAATAAATCAAAACCAGACCCATTAATTTTTTTACAGTGATACTATTCTATTCTATTCTATAATTTTCACTTTCCATTCATTTGTATGTTGAAGCATTTCTGTACTCGTTTCCTGACAGCATTTCAGTGCTACTGTATAACCTGTGTTTAACTATATTCCACCCAGCCTGCTACTGTAAAACTGGAATTTCACAGTGGAGTTTGAAAATCCACACTTCACTTCCACTGCAACAAAGGGTTGATTCATCTTTCTGATTCCATCACAGGGATTTCTGTCCCTGAAAATCAGGTGCATGAAGTTGAATATAAACGTGTGGTGAGCTCTGATGTCAGTAAATATTTTTCATTGAACATTTTCAGATTAAAACTTAGGAAGTCGTTTTCATGGATAAATGGTCTTCCACACCATATAATAGGTTCCAGATGATAGATAATAAACTGGGGTTAACCAGATGGACTGGTCAGAACCGTTCCCAGACTCCCCCTAGGCTCAACGTTGATTACACAAGACTTCAGTTCTTCTTATTACATTCCCCCGAGGTTCAAACTCAGACCTTTAAATAAAGACCATACTTTGTTTATTTTCAACTAAATATGCAACAGCACACCTTTTTTTTTTCAACCCAGGAAAAGCTTCCTCTCTCTGAACTGATGTTTTCAATTCTCCAACTAAGCAACTCAATACAGGGGTTATGGTTCATTAGGGACTGAGGAGCGAAGGGTCTGAGCATGTGTCTGCGACCATGTTGTTGTAGCAGTGGGCGGGCAGGGAATGATGCTGTCTTCTGCTGTGTACTTAGTGAATGGACTTAGCTTCTGCTTTAAGTAGCTTTGCTTTGGCATCGACCATCTGGTTCATATTAGTCCATATTAGTTGGCTTAGTTAGTAGTTCATGGCATCCGGTGGGATCAAAGGTGTGTGTGAGTAGCAGATTGGGAAAACCCATTGAAAAAACGAACCTATTTTGGCTAAAATTGGCTAATTACATATTACGACACTTTGACGTGAAACATCATAACTTCATCAAGGTTATTGTATCCATCTGTAATATTCAGATTTACACATAGATACACCCTACTAGCAGCTAAGAACTACACAACCTCATTGCTGTGGCACAGGTTTGTTAACTTTCAGTGATGGTCCCATTGCTGGTTAAAATAAAGATTTTGAGGAAGGGCATTTGGTATAAACTTATACCACATGAAAAATGCGGATCAATGTACCACTATGGCAACTCCAACTGTGTGTAGCCACGTTTGAGACCCAGACGGGGTTAAATATTTTAGCATAGCATGTGCCTATAATACATAAAGGTCAAACTGTAGCTGTCTAGCAGGTTTATGTTATGGTCATGCCCCATCACTTATAATATTTCACACCACTGAACCCTGATGTTAACTGCTACACATGTCATCTGGCTTTTTACACTTCTTCCAAATAGGTAGCTATAAAAAGGTGTCTGAGACTACTGTGTGTGTGATGTGTAAGTTACTTGTCTTTCAGTCTTACTGCATGAAGGCATAGTGCATACAAAGCCAAACAAAAATCGCTTAAGATTTTGTGCTAATGCTAATATACCTCAAACCTATTTTCGATGCAGAGTGCATGTTTATGATCAGAGGGCCTACACAAAAAAAAAAATCTAAACGTGTCTGAGGTTATATCTGGCACAGCTCAACAGATAGGATTGGCAGGTAAATGCTACCTACCATCCAGACACCATTTTCCAACACTCAAACTGTTGTCCTACTTCTTGCTCTTGCTCAGACATACAAGGAATGTTGAAGCAATAAAAAAACCTAGTGCAGGTCATGAAAGCTCCAGAATCATTCACTAGCGCTCCAAACATCAGCAGGACATCATAATGTGTCACTGAGGAAAAATGTTGACTTAAGCTGGTGCTTAGGGGGAATTATTAGCTCAGACATCCGTTGCATCGAAAAGTATCACAAGTCAATAAAAAAATTTACTTTTCTGTTCTGTTGATTAAATTTAATTCCATTGCAGTTCTGTCTGTGGTTGTGGCATGTTTGAATGTATTATTGTTTCTATAGGAAAAAAAATTTCACAAATTGTTTGTTATAAAAAAAAATAAAAATTGGTGTTTATTAATATTTACTGTGTCAGAGGTTGGTAATAGTTGGGTTTCTGCCACAGGAAAGTCTTCACGATTAAGAAGGCGGTGGTCGTCGTATATGTAGAAGGACATTTCGCAATATTAAATGTAACCAGATGCAGATAAAAAAGCAATTGTTGTGCTTTACTTAAAAAGAACTTGATATTAATACCTGATTTCAGATGAATGAAACTCCACCCCTATTCATGTTTACATTGTTACCAATATTTCAGATAAAGGAATGAAATTCTGCAAAAGATATGCATTATTATATTACAGACTTTGTTTTAACTGATCAACACATCAACACTGTACCCCGCAACATTGTATATCTGCTTCAAATGGACATTCGGTGCAACCCAGATGAGGATGGGTTCCCTCTTGAGTCTGGTTCCTCTCAAGGTTTCTTCCTTATGCCATCTCGGGGAGTTTTTCCTTCACCACAGTTGCTCATCAGGGACAAACTTACTTACAAAGAACATATTTACTTTTAATCACCACATTATCTGTGTAAAGCTGCTTTGAGACAATGTTCATTGTTAAAAGCGCTATACAAATAAAAATGAATTGAATTGAACTGAACTGATCAGTATACACAATATGCTCCACAACTGTAATTACTCATTTGAATAAAATTCACTTATAGGGTTTTGATTTTATACAGCACTCAGTACTCAAATACATTAAAGCAAAAATTAATTACCACATTTGGCTGTAAAACGAAATGCCGGTCGGCAGCTGTGTGCAAAACTGGGTCAGCTAATAGAGTCCAGAACATTATGCACCAGAATCACTTGCTAGATAAAAAGACTACGCATAATCTCTAGCCGACATTCCACCACATCAACACAAAGTGACAAATCAGCAATGCACAATTAAGGTTGTATTTAAAGACTTAATATAGCCTATAAAATCATACTGGGAATCAGTGGGTTCATCTGATCTAAGGTGACAGTAAAGTCACTTTTTTTGGAAAACTTAAATCAGCAGTATAGAGTATTTGTCAGTTTGGGGAATTAGAGACCCCTATGGTGAGTTGATGTAATTGCAGGCAGTTCAGAAAACTTTTTCTAAACTCAGCACCCGTTTTCTGTGTAAAAGAAATGTGATTTTTGTGAAGCAATGCAGAATCAGGGGCATAGGCTATTTAATATTGTGAACTTTGTTACAACTGAGGAAATATTAGCCCCAATGATGGTATGTATAAACCATCTGTAACAGCAGAACTATCGTCTTTAAAATGTGAACTAAAATGTTTCAGTGATTACTGATTTTAAACCCCATACAAGAAACATTCAGCAAATTCAATAGTGCATATTCTAAAAGGAAAACTGTTTTGTTAGTTTAAAAAGAAAACCAAAAGTAAAAAAAAAACGATAATGGAAACTCCACAAGAAAGAGGAAATGATTATTAAAACCAGTGTTTGGAAACAAAACAAAAAACAAAACACACCCATTTTCATTTGGCAGACGCCTTTATCCAGAGCGACATACAAAATTTCTTTGAGTTTCTAGCAATTAATAAATCTACAATGGTACGCAAGATTACAAACTTAATATACCCATTGTTGTATATATATATATATATATATATATATATATATATATGTGTGTGTGTGTGTGTGTGTGTGTGTGTGTGTGTGTGTGTGTGTGTGTGTGTGTGTGTTTTCCTGACAATATGTTATATTGTAATATGTAATATGTTGGGGTTCAATCCCGATCCTAAATTACTCTCTATGTCGTCTATGTAGAGTGTTACAGTGTGGTGGTCTAATTGGGAAGAAAAAAGAAAATATGTATTCTGGCCTGTGTTTATATTTTGGCCTGGCCCAAAAATCTAAATGGTCTCTAAATGATATTATATTTTTGAGTAGCTTAGACAGCTTTCTTTCTAAGAGACCTTTCTTCCTAACCTTGTAGAAGCAGTCAGCTAGATTCCAGAAGCTGGAGTTGTTGAAAAGCAGCCACTATATAAAATGCTGATCAGGCAACTGCCAGCATAACAGTAACCCTACACTAAACAAACAGCTGCCTTTAAAAGCAGATGTTTCTGAACACCAGCCCAAAGAGTCCAGGATTGAAGAAACCACAGCCATGAGACGCCACTTACTTTTAAGATCATGTGTCTCATCACATGGGTGCCAAGTTTGTTCTGTTTAAACCTCGACTTGTCTGCAAAATTCCTGCTTTTTGTGATTGTTTTTTTTTAAGAGGTGGGAAACATACGAGCTGCACTTCTTGAAAGAAAAATTAACCCTGAATGATCACGGATGGCTTTCAAGATGAATTTTGTGCGATAATTCTGAAAAAAAAGTCTAAAATTTGTTTACATTTTTTTAATTTTTATTACATTTTTATTACTATTCTTTTGATAATGTATTTCAACTTAAAAGTTTCTGTACCCACAGTTCCACATTGTTCTTTACTGGTGCCATCTCTACCTAAATAGAGAAATATATCAGCAGTTTTTTTATTTATTTTTTTTGCCTGTTCAGCTCTTTCACCTCTTCATCTGTAAAATCTGTTCAGATTTAAAATCTGAAAATCTCATTGGCCAGTGTCAAATACTTGCGCTTTACTCATAAAAAAAATAAAAATAAATAAAAATAATATCTCCCTGTAATCTTTGCATGGCACCAGTGCTAACTTTAAATGGCAATAATGAAAATACAACACAGTGTTTCTATGTTATCATATATTATGTGTTTCAGGGTAAATTCTTTCCTTTTAACTCCCAGTCCCTAGTGTCAGAAATTGACATTTTTAACCATAGGAAAATGGAGCCCAATAAATGCTGTTCATCAGTGTGATGCTTTTATTTTTGTTGCTATGAGAAAGAGGTACAACAGCAAAATTGCCAAAGGTCTAGGATGGATTTTAAATGGAAAACCAGAGGCGGTGTAAAATTCCCTGCTTTTCTTTTTTCTTGCTTCTACCTTTTGTGAGAACAAGGCCTCAGTGTTTCTTGCATTAGGAAAATCAAACCGAAGTGATGATCCAGACAAAACTGCTTGTATGGATTTCTTTAGGATCTATCACTTCTAAACTAATAAATCAAGGACATAGATAAGATCTTTAATATCTATCACATTAATTTATTCTCAGGTTGTAAACTTAATAACTCAGTAACCTCTAACAGGGCAAAATAGGAGTTATTGAAGAGAAAGATTTCATTTCAATATAAAGTCTTATCAAATGAACATTTTGAAAGAAAAACAATGCAGAAACTATGTTACTACTGATGCTGGAACAGAATCAAGAGCAATATCTGGATTTGCATAAAGCCAGGATTAGACTGCTATTGGTACATGTGCAAACACCAGCGTGCCCCTGGGCTACAGCAAAAATCTGCAGAGTTTACAAAAATAATGCTATGACATGCAAGAAAAAAGTAAGATATTGCTGATGGTTTGTTGCCCTCTGCTGAAGTCATTGTATGTGTAATATTGTTTTGAAATATATTATGTAATGAATTAAATGATGTAAAAATGACTGCAGGCTAATAAATAATTTCTCACTTTCAGTGGTACAGCTGCATTAGAACAGGAACCAAAATTGCTAACACTGACACCATTATAACAAAATACTTCTGTCTGAAATAACCATTAAAATGAAACTGGATCAAGATTAGACAAAAACATGTTAAGTGCTTTATAAATCAAGCATACTTTATTATTCTCCAACTGGTGTTCATCAGGAAGCTAGATCAGGACTAGGTTGTCTGCTTTTTCCATATTACTCATCAGGAGATAATTCCAAACACAAATTCAAGGCTCGTACACCTTAACTCAGGTTTGAGACATAACACATGGTTTCCTGTTCTTAAAATCTGTAGGTGTTTTTGTTTTATTGTGTAACAATGGAGACTCAGAAAGCAAAATATTGAATCCATTTGCATGGTAAAAATCTCAATGAAGCCAGGAGGCAGGCATTGGATGATAAATCACAGCAACAAACAAAGAGCTAACTTATAAAAGCATGGCAAAGAAGTAATGAAGCAGTCAGTAATAATAATGCTGAGAACCTGATGGATTGGTTGGCAAGACTTTACAATGCCAAAGAGTTGACTTATTCTTTCATGGTAGAATATGACCAGGATTTTACTGTGACCATATTGACAATATGTACATTTAATTTCTAAAAAGTTGGGTCAGAATTTTAATTTCTTTTTGGAAACCATGGACACTTCATCCTCCAGACTAAAGAGGAGAGGGACGTTCTGCTTTGTTATCAGCGCTCAATTCAAAAAGCTGAATCTCTGATGGTATGGGAGTGCATTATTACCTGTGGAATGGGCAGCTTGCACATTTGGAAAGGCTTCGTGAATTCTGAATGCAGGTTTTAGAGCAACAAATGCTTCCACACATAAAATCTTTTATTCAGGGAAGGCCTTGCATATTTGATCAAGACAATGCTAACTGCATACTGCATCTATTACAATAGCATAACTTTGTAGTAGAAGATTCCAGGTGCTGAACTTGCCTGCCTGCGGTCTAGACCTTCAGCCATGCATGCATCATGCAACGAAAAACACAACAAAGGACACCCAGAACTGCTGAGCAGCTAGAATCCTGTATCAGACACATATGGCACAACATTCTTCTACCAAAACTTACTAACAGTGTTAAACATGGCCCTGTGTCAACTTTGAGACCTGATACAGCCATCAAATTCAAAATAACATATTTTTTCCCTTTAAATGGTTTTCTCAGTTAAAACATTTGATATGTTTTTATTTGTTTAATTGTGAATAAAATGTGGATTTATAAGATTTACAAATCATTGTATTTCGTTTTTAATAACATTTTATACAGAGTCATAACTTTTGGAATTGGGGTTGTACTTATAATACTATATAACTTATAATAATAAATACTATGTAAGACAATATAGCCAATATAACCTTAAAATGAAAGCAAAGTGTCTACTATTTATTTGGTTTCTAAATCTCCATTGTTACACAATAAAACAAAAACACCTACGGATACCAGGGTTTTAAGAACAGGAAAACATGTGTTATGTCTCAAACTTGAGTTAAGGTGTACGAGCCTTGAATTTGTGTTTGGAATTATCTCCTGATGAGTAATATGGAAAAAGCAGACAACCTAGTCCTGATCTAGCTTGATCTAGTATTTTGTTATAATGGTGTCAGTGTTAGCAATTTTGGTTCCTGTTCTAATGCAGCTGTACCACTGAAAGTGAGAAATTATTTATTAGCCTGCAGTCATTTTTACATCATTTAATTCATTACATAATATATTTCAACACAAAACATCTATCCAAAACATTAAGAACGAGCATCCACATAAATACACTGGCTGTCGGCGGAAAGGGCTGCCATTTAGCCTTGAGCCAGTTTCCTAATGACATGACAGGCTGTAAAATGATAGGGAATGTAAAATGAGTTCCTATTATTGGAAAAAAAAACTTTCCCATTGGTGTAAATGTCTTTACATTACACACCCAGTGTACTGTTTAATGACATGACCAAGAATAGTACATTCATTTGGGTGTAGCTAATACTTCCTAGTATGTAATATGAGAATAAGGTAGGTTGCTCTATCAATATAAAGAGCCTTTGTGGGGAGGCATAACAAGGACAGCGAGATTAAATTCTGTTTATGCGAGATGGGTGTGAAGTCACTCTGAAGTATCCTTCAGTCTGTCGCAAAAAGGTTCTTAGATCATTAGTGTCACGAAACGGACACTCATTCATGGACACCTATGGACATGAACTTTCATGCTTTTTGTTGATGCACCATGTTGATGCAGACAGCTTCGTATTAGGCATGTTGGAATTTTCACCTTGTACTGTGAGTATTTCTTAATGCACCTTAATGATGCAATGCTGACTATAAGCCATCTTAAAGTTGGGTTAAAGGCTTGACTCTTCTGCATACCATTTCACTAGGCTTGAAATAGACATTTCTGCTGACAGGGCAATGAGTCAATTCAGCATTTCTTGAAAAAGGAGAAGTCAGAAAAAGGGGCTGCCCACTGTTTATTTTATTGTTCATTTTACTGGTCAGGCTTGAGATGGATCTTAAATTTGGAGACAAGTCCATCACAAAGCCCATAGCACACACTATTCAAACTCATTATATATCTATTAATATTGAGTAGGAACAGGCTAATTGTATGCAAAAATAATAAAAAATGATTTGACATTATTTCTTTAAATATAAAAGGATTTATTTTACATCATCATGATAATGATCATTAAGAAAATATAAAATAATATTAAAATAGCTATACATTGTTGGGGAAATTGTAGCTCAGTGGTTAACGCTCCGGGTTGGAAGGTTGTAGGTTCTAGCACCAGTATCACCAAGCTGCCACTATTGAGCCCTTGAGCAAAGCCCTTAACTCTCTGTGCTCCTGGGGTGTTGTACCGCTGACCGTGTGCTCTAACCCCAATTTCCATTAACATTAAAACAAATTTTAATAATAAAATGATTGTGTGTATTACATAGTGACACTATTCTCCTGACACGGCATGTCAGGAAACAAAAAACAGAAGAGAAAGTACATTGTCATTGTCTAACTTTGAACTTAGTTCAAGACAACCATGTAGACTAGGAGCATCAGACTGAGAAGTACATACAAGCCAACGTGTGTGAAACAGGTACGTGCAAGTAAAAGACATGAACTGTTACTTATGTTTTTTCAATGTGGCTATGATCTGCCAATGTTCCAAAATGGTGGTAATTTAAGTCAAGATTTGAGTTTTAATGTTTCATTAAGCCATATTGTTACTATTTATAGATCACTGTCTTAACAAGCGATGCTTATAATAAAATGCAAACAAAAATGTAAATGTTGGTTTGTCATGAAATATAATTTGGGTTTATGCAAACATTGGTTTGCTTTTTCGCTTTGTAGTTCTGCAGAACAGTAATGGCACATTACTATCAGGTTCCACAATTAAAATTTCCTTGTAAAAATAAATAAATAAATAAAAAATTATATATATATATATATATATATATATATATATATATATATATATATATATATATATATATATATATATGAAGAATGTTGTATTAGATTTTTTTTTCAATAATTTGTTAAATAATTTGTTTTAAGTTAAAAGTAAAGTAAAAATAGATTTTTTTTGTTTGTTTTCTCATTTGTTTGCCTTCTGTCTAATTATAAAATGTAACCAACAGGAGAAAGAGACAAAAACACAATGTATTAAAGAAATAAATGTCAATTTTACTGAATCCAGCTCAGCCTTTATTAATATATTCAATCAGACATCAGTTCAATTTCAAACTTTGTGTGCATAAGACAGATATTTAGAAAATACGTTTTGATAAAGCGGTGAACGAAAACATAAAAATGAATGATGCACAGGAAAGCTTTTGGTGTAAAATCAGTGTAAAAAAATGCTGTACTTAATTTGTAAGTGGTATTTATTTTTTTTTATATTTAACTAAGCTGCATTAAATTGATAATATGTATTATCTCTTTTCACCTTAAATTACATCGGAGCCCCCAGTCTTATTTCATTAATGCAGCTTTCTGCTGAATTAGAATGTGGTTTCAGTTCATGCTTTCTCACAGAATTCACATTAACATAATTCATAATGAATATACAGAAATTTGAATTCTATACACGGCTCTGCCATGCAGATGCAGAAGCTACAAGAGTAAATTGTAGTCTACTGAAATGAGAAACGTCTGTGTAATGACGTTCAGTCAGTTTTTTTATTGTTTACCACAGTATATTGAAATAAATCTCAGAGTACACAATTTCTACTTCAATTTCAAATCAAATCAAATTTTATTTGTCACATACACATACATACAGCGTACGACATGCAGTAATATGCTTTTTACGACGGTCCGGCATGAGGGAATAGGATGGGGAGAAAAATAAAACAAAGAAAACATTTTGGTACTGCAATTTAAAGGTGTGAATGCTATAGAAATTGCAGCACTTTTGATATGGGGCAAAGTAAAATAGAATGGATGACAAAAATATACATTTCTGTAGGGCTTGGAAGTAAGAAGCAGATCCTTATTGCTCGAACGCTTCATACTCAATACTCCCTTGAGCAAAACTCTTCAGATACTCATTTGCATCCCGTCTCATTGTAATTTAAATTGGATTAGGACTCAATAAATACAGATATTGGAATTGGGCTTTGCTCCATTAACGTGCTCATTTGCTCGTAATTGTAAAAAGTGTTCCAATACCAACATCTGATAGTCCTGTAGAAAATATTACCACAAGATAGCAAACTTGCCCTCAACAAAACATTGAACCATGAAGTAAATAAAATTTCAAACGAATAACCACATCCTTTCAATGCTTTTTATTTACCTACAGAAATCCTGCAAATCATGGAGCTCACAGAAGAACTGTCAACTACCCTGGAGAATTTCAGGAACCTGACGAATTCATCACGGCAAGGCTGTTCCCGTAATAACGTCCTGAAGACAACAGTGTTCCCAATCCTGTACTCTTTTCTCTTCCTGCTAGGACTCATCCTGAATGGTTTAGCAGTATGGGTGTTCTTCAGCATCCCCAGCCGCTCTCATTTTATCATTTACCTAAAGAACATTGTTGTGGCTGACGTTCTCATGACTTTGACGTTTCCATTTAAGATCCTGTCTGACTCCAACATGGCCTCGGTGGGCCTCCGCATCTTCGTCTGCCGTGTTTCTTCTGTGGTTTTCTACCTCACTATGTACATCAGCATCCTTTTCTTTGGCTTTATCAGCATTGACCGCTGTAGAAAAACGCTCAACCCTTTCGTTGGCACCAGTTCCAGACGGCTGGCCAACAGGAAGCTCCTTTCAGCCGCTATCTGGGTGTCCCTGCTGGCGCTTTCTCTCCCCAACATGATTCTCAGCAGCAAGGAGCCAAAATCGGACCAATTTAGCTGCAGTAGCCTGAAGACTGAACTTGGCTTAAAGTGGCATGAAGTGGTGAACCATATCTGCCAAATAATCTTCTGGGGCACTCTGGTGGCAGTAGTGGTGTGTTATACGCTGATCACCAAAGAGCTCTTCAACTCTTTTGCCCGGACTCGCATTCTAAACACGGCGGCTCAAAGCCAGCAGAGAAAAAAGAAAGTGAGAGTGAATGTATTCCTCGTTCTTGCAGTGTTCTTCATATGCTTCGTGCCATTTCACTTTGCCCGAGTGCCTTATACACTGAGCCAGACAAGGGAACACCGGTTTGACTGTCAACAGAAGCTTGTCTTTTTCCAGGTAAAAGAGAGTACACTGTGGCTGTCCTCTCTGAACTCACTTTTAGATCCGCTCATCTACTTCTTCCTCTGCACGGCCTTCAGGGACTCGCTATTCAAAATCCTACGAGTCTCACCTGGAAGGTGCAGGGCCTTGCAGTTCAGTACGGATACTGCTGCAGTAAGCAACCAAATGGAAAACCGCCCATCGCAAATATAGTCCATAAGTTCTGTATATGATGTTAATGTTCTAGACTGTATATTCAGTAAATACTGTGTTATGTGGTTAGAAAAAACATATCATTTTGAAATAAAATAAAAATTAAAGATATTGGGACACCTGACATTTCCTGCCATATGTGGTTCTTCCCCCAAACGTTTACCACAAGGTTAGAGGCACACAATTGTATAGGATGTCTTTCACTTGAACTAGGAAACCCAAATCTGTTCCAGCATGACAATGCCCCTGTGCACAAAGCCAGCTCCATGAACATATGCTTTCCATGGGTTGGAGTGGAAAATCTCCTTTTATAGAGCTCTGTCCTCAACCCTATTGAACATCTTTGGGATGAATGGGAATGCTGACTGAACCCCAGGCCTTCTCACTTAACCTACATTACTACCTTACTTTACTAAATTCACTATATTACTAACACCCTTGCAGATGAATGACCATAAATCTCCACAAGCACATTCAGAAATTTAGTGGAACATCGTCCCAGAAGAGTGGGATTTATTAGAAAAGCAGTTGGGAATAAATAGAAATGGTATGTTCTCAAAGCACATACCAATCTTATTGTCAGGTGTCCATAAACCTTTGTCCATATGGTGTACAGGTAGTCATCGACTTACGACCTTTCTACTTTACGACCACAATCGCTAGCCACGGCGTACGACAGTGCGTACCAGCTTCCGGCATAATTTCACAGTACTGAACATATAGCCTACTCTACTTATGACCAATTTGTGTTATGACCCGTCTGTCGGTCCCAAACGTGGTCGTAAGTCGACGACTACCTGTATATTTTTACAAATGTAAATATTTCCTTTTGTTACAACAAGGATGCTGTGTTGTTCTTTTAATAAATAAAAAAGTGAACTGAAACAACGTTCCCCCAGGAAACAAGGTGCTACATAAAAAACATAAACTAATACAAGATAACACCAAACTAACAAAACTAATGAAAGAACTACACACACGATGTTACCAAAAGTGGGTGAGCGAATTGTAGTGCAATAACACAACACAATAACACTGTAACAATGAGCCATTGTAATGTAATCGTCTGTAAATTGCAATGCATTTTGAGTATTCTGGCCTAAACTCAATCACTAACTCCATGAATATGTATGGAATTATTCCTGGTATTCTATTGTTTTTCTCTCAGCGCACTGCATCTTGGAGCAGTGCCACCAAGTCTAAGTTTATGTTGACTGACAGAGAAGAAGAAACTGATTTGGTCACAAATACATTTAGAAGGACATTTACAATGCGGACCTTTCAAGAAAAGGTGGCATCGTGAGGAAAAGTCAGCCAAAACAGTTCAAAACGGTTGTTAAGCTTTTTTATGAACCGTTTATACTCTTGCGTTTTATTTCCTGCACAAAAACACACAATTTGCCTCTGTATAAATTCTTGAAAAATAAAGAAAATTTGAATGAACACAATTCAACAAGTCTCCTTTCACTGCAGCCACGTCTGCACCACCTGCACACATCATCTCTAGCACACACATCAATAATAACCTCATAACTGTTTCTTGCTTTAGTAATGACATTCATTCTCTCTGCATGAGATGCGTGTCTGTGATGCTGCATTTTTCTATAATATCAATGTGTCTTATAGATGGCATTCAAAGGTGGATTGATTCAGGTAGGACACCACTGAAGGCATAGGTGTGAAATGCATAGGGCACCACTGGTAGAAATTTTTACACAGTCTGGTGTCAAGAGAATAAAGAGTGTGTGTGATCCTGGTCCTGCATCATGTAAATAAAGTCTGCCATGGCATTCTTATAATTGAGATAAATGTTAGCTTGTTGCCAAGACACTTAGACTTCCTCATACAAGCTCATCTGGTTTTTAACCCAGTTAAAATTAGGAAGGAAGTTTGCATCACTATGTTTGTGACCCTCGTCACATTTTCAAATGAAGCAACGGTGGTCCAATCCTATTGTTGGAAAGTCCCTGTCATAGAGATTTAGAAACGGAGGGGGGTGGGGGGGGGTTTATAGTTGGAGAATCGATTTAAGAGAAGGTATACCTTTATTTATCCCACAGTGGGGACTAAACTCAGAACTTAAAATACATAACATAGAACCATTTACAGGTCCTTAGGAGCTCAAACACAGGTATATGTTCTGAGACATGAGATCTTGGAAAGACAAATTCTAAAAATGTAATGTTTTTTGGGGAAAAAAATGAAAATGAGAGAGAATTTCATTATTTCTTTATATTCCTAATCAATAATAATAGTATAATCACCTCCATGATCCCCTTAAAAAACTTGAATTGATATATAAGGATAAAACCTTTGTAACGCAGTAGGAATGTGACAATATGTTGTCTGTTAGTGACCACTACTGGTACTTAGTGACAGCAAAATCTGGGGGTTTTTTTCTTTCTTTTTTTGGGCAATTACTAAGCGAAGGGTCAGGTGTAAAGGTGTCAGAAGACGAATTTATGAAATCATTAGCAGGTACGTTTTAGAAAACTGCATCATTGTCAGGCACGCTTCAGAAATGTGTTTTTTTTTGTGTGTTTTTTTTGGGATGTGGTTATGTGGTTTGCAAATCGGCCAAAAAGACACTGTGTACTAGGTATTGCTGACACCACCAGCAAGCTGTCAAGTTAAGGGGTGTGTTTGTGTCACTCATTTTCTGTTAGTGTTACTTCACAGCACAGGCTGTTGACAAATTTGCGAGACATCAGCGTGGTTTTTACATTCTCGCATCCTAAAAACGGTATGTGCTATGTTTTCTTGTCCAATTATTTTTATGAGAAATTGTATCTATACAGAGCTTATTTTTAAATATTATTAAATTTTTTAATATCAAATATAAGTAATAGGGATCTCTCTCTCTCTTTTTTTTGCTAAATTCTTTGCTAAAATTATTCCTAAAACTCAACATGTTATTTAATGTAGCAACTATTCCACTCACTTACAACTCTAATGCAATGTAGGGAATATTGCATGTAACACTTTTAGAAAATCCTCCATCAACACAATATATTATATTCTGCACCCTGCACAGATCTCTGCTATCTTTTGTCTCATCATGTTGGTATATTGTGTATCTTGTTCATCTCAAAACTCTAGGGTTCATGGATGTTTTATAACAATACATGTAACAGTAACCATAAAAAAAATGATTGCTGTGGTGTTCTTTAATGAACATTAGAAGGTAGAAACAAAACACATTGTCAATTCCTGAAAGGAGATTTTGTAGACGGTATACAGAAACTTTCGAGATGACTGTTCTGTTGCGTCTTGTCTTCCGAGTCCACACGGGTGAACGAGTCCACTGCAGATACATAAAAGCAATTCTTCTGGTGGTTGTACAACCCTTAATGTAAATATAACCAGATAAAAAGAATGATATGCTTCTAAGAATACTTATGCTTGATGTTTTTCTAAGAATGGACATTTCCTAAAGCAGCTTTTTGGAAGTAAATAGATTATGGTGATGGTGATATAGGTGAGGAAAATCTCCCTGAGATGTTATAAGAAGATACCATGAGAAAAACCAGGCTCAGAAAGGAACCCGTCTTCATCTGGGTGACACTGAATGTCCAGTCAATTCTGTTACAGCTGCTCTGAGTGTGGATGAGTGGATTTCGATAAGCTTAAATGCTTAAACTAGATCCAGAAAAAGTGACACATGATATCCCACTTTATATCCTGGATTTCTTTCCTCTAACCCTGTTCTATTGTTTAGATATTGGTCCTGAATGCATTTAGCTACTTGAGTACCTCAGGTAGCTACCTCAGAAATGTAGATTATTCTCAGACAATTTCAGGGATGATCCTGGTTCTGTGTCACTTGGGCTTCCAGGGCAAGCTTACACTTCACTAATAAAGTTTTTGAGAAGAATAATAGCGCGCCGCTAAAGATACTAGACTTCCTCCTACAGGCACATCTGTGCTAAAAGAAATTCGCAACCTAAAATTAGGAAAGAGATGCAGGTTGCACCCATACTCTTTTCACAATCTTGCACCGAAAATCTCGAAAGCTGAGGGTCTTAACTCTATGCGAGAGTGCGAGGGAGAGGTTCAGATTTTGAAAGATATCTCGGAAAAGGAAAAAAAAAAATGTTTTTGACAAATATGTCCAGCAGAAATTATTATGATTTTTTTTTTACATATGGACACAGAAAACTAACCCACATGTACACAGATGTCCTAAAGTTGCAGATGCATTTAGAGATTTAAAATGGGTTGCAATTTTGTAAGCTCTTTGATCTTGTATAGGGCGATAAAGCATTGTATATGTTTTATAAAGTAATGAGGTGGATTTATGTAAAGCTATTGCAACAACTTAGTGATAAGATCTTGGTTTGTCTGCAAATGTAAAACCTCATCTTGCAAGCCATCACTTATCTTGCATAGGCATTTCTGATTTAACATGTAATGAAAATATTGTATGATTTTCGTATGTTAACCACACAGATAATCATAAAATATTTGCTTTTCAGGTATCAAGATGACTTCAAACAAAACCGCAATTTCAAATGACGACAACTTGCAATGTGGCATTAATGAAAAAGCATGGGCGTTTGCACTTCCCAGTCTCTATTTCACGATTTTCCCACCTGCTCTTCTGCTGAACCTGATAGTAGCTTGGATATGTCTACACCTTCATGCAAAGTCTACTTTCATGGTTTACCTGAAGCACTTGGTGGCGGCTGACCTGCTCATGACCTTGACCTTCCCTTTCCGAGGTGCCAGCGAGCTCCCGGACGCTACCCCGGGGATACACGCATTTGCCTGTCGATACTCAAGCGTCATCTTCTACCTGGCCATGAACATGAGTGTGATATTGATGGGACTCATCAGCCTTGACCGCTACTTAAAGATCGTCCGGTCTGGAGGAAGTCATTTCTTTCAGAACTTGCTCTTTAGTAATGCCGTATCGGTCTTTTTCTGGATGGCCCTGATCGGATCTAATACGTTACCTATCATGATAACATCAAACCAAGACCCTAAGAATAAGACCGGAGAGTTCTGCATAGCCATGAAAAATGAACTAGGAATTATGTGGCACAAGGGAGTCGTCATGGTCGGCAAAGTGATCTTTTGGACGGTGTTCGTTATAATTGTGTTTTGTTACTCCTGCATTGCCAAGACGGTCTTGGAGTCATACCAAAGGTCTCGCGGCAACAATGACAAGCGGAAGCGTAAAGCAAAGCTTCGGGTTTTTCTTATTCTTCTGGTCTTTGTTATTTGTTATCTGCCTTACCACTGTATTCGAATACCTTATACTAAACTACAGGTTCAAAGCAATGATTCATGTGCCAAACTTGCACTGAAAATTGTTAAGGACTTAACCCTCTGGGTTTCAGCATTAAACGTGTGCCTGGACCCCTTAATCTACTTCTTCCTCTGCAAGGCTTTCAGGGAAAGGTTTTGGGAGATATGTGACCTTAAAAGATTTTTTCCATCTTTCGGAAAAAAAACCAATGATGCATGTCAGTCCTCAGAAACTTCTCTCTAAGCTAAAAATTAAAACTGTAAATGTTCATTTTTTCATACTTTTTTAGCAATTAATTTAAGGCAAGCATGCTGTGACAAAGTCTGAACATGGGCAACTGCTGTGACACGACAGTGTGTAACGTTCCACTGCAGAATGCTGGCAGCAGAATGTTGTTAAAACCACATCAGGAAGCAAACCATGTGCACAATTTCACATTACCGACCTAAATATTTGTTTCTGCCTATCAGTGTTAGCTATGATTTAAAAAGGTCATTATTTTTACTCAGCTTTATCATCATGAAGGCAGGGATGATTATTCTACAATTCTACAGTATATATGTACAATTTTCTATACATTTCATGGACAAAGATGATATATCTAAAAAATATAAAACAAATATTATAAAAATAATATTTTTAATGTATAAACGGATATTCTTGTATGATCATGTAATTGTGCTACATTTAAACAAATGTTTGTTTTTGTAATCTACAATGTATTAAATAAAATTTGTATTATAAATCATTTCATTAATATAATCATATTTTATCATTTTAATTATTCTGCTTGATTTAATCAGTTTTTAAAGTTGCATTTAGAGTTCAGTGTTTGTTAGAACTCTTTGGGAACCAAAAATAGAACAACGTCTAACATCTCTTAGCAACGAGGTATAAACAACCAACAAGGTCTTTAAAAAAAAGTGTGTTCCTGTGTGTACCACAGGGAAAAGCCTAGAAAAATAATTTGATATTGGTTAGAACATATTACCATGGAAAGAGTATTTGAAGGTGGAAAAAATAGAAAATTCTCTACTTCAGTAAAAGTACTGTTACTTCAGAGATTTTACTTAAGTACAAGTAAATTTGCCGATCTAAATTTATTTACTGAAGTAAAAGTAAAAGTAGCTCATTTAAAATGTACTCAGAGTAAAATTCCAGAGTTCTTTTTTTTATGATCAGTGGAGGATTCTTGTGTAGTTCAAAAAGGACAACGGGATATAAACCTCAAAACTTAACTGAAGGAAAACAAATTAAAGAGCATTTTTGCTTAATATGTCATTAGAAGCATATATAAATGAACATGAGCTAGCTAGCTAGAGAAAGACCCAAGCAAGTTACAGCAGTGACAAAGCTAACTATCTAGTTTAGTTGTGTAACCTTTTTTTTGTACTGATAATTCATCATAACTATTAACTTCTTAGTTTATCTTCAGGTGACTTGATTACTCTTACTTGGGTCGTTTTCTTGTTTTCGTCTTTTACTTTTACTCATTAGCGCAACACTAGTAGTACTAAAACCAAGGCAGGAATCCTTGAAGTTTCTCTTAAGTTCCAGGACCACATAAGTCTACTACAGAGAGACATAAATCTAACTAGTGTTTGTTTTTCTGTTACTTGCTTCCAAGATTTATGTAGTGACCCAGTCTTTAACCTTGTGATCTACTGCCACACTTTTTTTTTTACTGTGCTGTTTAGAAAAATGTGGGATTTTAGGTTGTACAGTCTTTAGGCTAATGTAGCTTTGCAGGTTTTAAACATTCACACTTCAATGTGCTACGTTACCGCATAATTGATGGTGTGTACAGATAAGTAGCAAAATGTCAAGGGCCTTCGAGACATCACTGATGAGTCAGCACTGATAATCATAAAACTGTACTGTCAACACAAAAGTCTCGTTTTGGCGCATAACACATTAAAAGATAACTCAGCTAATGCTCACATATCTATCCATCTATATTTAAATGCTAGTCATTTGCCTTTTTTCCAACAGTTAGGACAGGTCCTGAAGGGATACCTCAAGCTTGTGGTGTGCAGTGTCACATTTTTTTCATCTACACAACTTGAATGCAAATTAGTAAACAAAGGTCGGTACAGATCTGTTGTGTAGGATCTGATGTTGATATCCCTTAATGCATACATGAGGCACCCGATGAGACTCTGTGGGATGGTCAATTGAGTGATGGCACACTCTGTCACACTACTCCTCAGTCCTTCCTTTTCCTGAGGTTGCTCCTTTCTCGTAACTCAGTACACTGAGGCAACTTGAGATTCCGTGGGATGGTCAACTGAGTGATGGCACCCTTTGGGTTGTCAAGTGGGCGCCCTCCTTCCTGGGTGTTTCACTGATAGGCCCATGACACCTCTAGAGGGTTCAGCAGTGAATCCCAGCGTCCCAGGTTCACTCCCTAGGTGCCATCAACTCACTTAAAGACCCAGGCGGAGTCTTATTCACTATTTACTATTTGCCCTGACCCCCGGCATAGCAGATTTACAGCGACAGGGTTATGGGTGGCCAAAGCTCATTGATGCACGTGAAGAGCGAAGCCTGGTTTGTGTGGTCCGATACAACAGACGAACTACTGTAGCACCAATTACTGAATAAGTTCATGCTGTTAATGCTCGATGGGTCAGAATTATTTTGGCAGCAAAAGGGGGATCAACACAATATTAGGCAGGTGGTCATATGTATATACATGTAGACTTACAACCTATGCAACTTATGACCATTCGACTTTACGACCACAATCGCTAGCCGCGGCGTAGAATAGTGCGTACCAGCTTCCGGCATAATTTCACAGTACTGTACATATGACCTACTCTACTCCGGTCTGTCGGTCCCAATCGTGGTCGTAAGTCGACGACTTCCTGTACCAAGTGTATGGGGCAACTCTTCCAAATGACTGATTTCAGGTGTTCCACCAACACCTATTGCTCACAGTTGCATAACATCAAGCATATAGTCATGCAGGTTCAATTGACAAATATTAGCAGTAGAATGAAAGGTTCATACCAAAGATTTTGAACTTTAAACTTTAATGCCACTTTTGAGTTCATGATACATATCTTTACAGCTACTGTGAAATCAAAAATTAATGAAAATTATTATTGAAACACAATATCTCCAAGATTTCTTTTGCTTTATCGATTTAACTTGCCTGCCTTTTTAGATAGCATACTGTCAGGTGAAAGAACGTGCCGGAAACCGAAGTGAAAACCACAAGGTTTTTTAATGAAGAATAACAGGGCACAGCAAAAAACGGCAAACCGCAATGAAACTCCAGGTTAACTAATCCTGGTGAAAGCTGTGAACAGACTGACGCGAACAAAACACACAGAGTCCCGTAAACAGAGATAAACCAACTGAGTAGCTTGGTTAGTCCAACAGTGTTCCTTAGCCTAAGCTGTAGAATGGACAATGAGCTGGTGAAGGAACGGGGTTATGGAGCATGGGAACTGATGAGGGCCAGGTGTAGCTGATTAGTAAGTGGGAAAGCTGCTTGGAGTGATAGGTGAAGGTGTGGCTGGTGGATCCCTGACACATACCCTATTTAATCTCAATTTTTAAATCTCATTTTAATGGTCTGAATCATTGACTGACAATTTTTTTAGGCTTTAAAGTAAGTATTTGTGGGTGTCTGGATGCAAAAAGTGTTTTTTTAATTATATTAAAGTATTATACCAGGGGGATAAAGTACTTTTATGCACTTTATTATTATTATTTTTTTTTTTTATCTTATCTTGTCAGACTAAAACACGATTTTAATGCTGTGATAAGTAGAAGCAATCACCAACATGAATTTCATAAGTATTTAGAGTGTAATGAGTTAAAAGTAAAACATTTTTTTTGAAGGAATTTTGAATAGGAAAATAGATGCAGCTGTAAGTGGAAGCTTTGGTATGCTGTGTGCTGGTGACCACTACTGGTGAAAGCAAGAAGAACCAACGGGCAAATACGTTTATTGTACATATACATATTATACAGATACTTTAGTGCTTTTTGAACATCCTATTCCACACTCAGTCCCTCTCTTCACTCTTCTGGAAAGATGTTCCACTAGATTTTAGAGGGTACGTGTGAAAATTTGTGCTTATTCAGCCAAAAGGGTGATGTAGGATGAGAAGGCCTGAGGTGCCCAAAGGTGATCAATAGGGTTGAAGTCAGAGCTTTAAAGCAGACCACTCAAAATCTTCCACTCCAACTCATTGTGTTATGGAGCTGGCTTTGTGCGCAGGAGCATTGTCATGCAGGAACAGGTTTAGTTCTCCTAATTCAAAGGAAAAGAAGATTAAATCCGAGCGCATACAAAGACATCCTATCAAAATGTGTGCCTCCGACTTCGTGGTAACAGTTTGGAAAAGACCCACATATGCATGGAAAGGTCGGGTGTCCCGATACTTTTGTCTGTATAGTGTGTGATAGAGATAGAGACATAATTTTAATGCTTTATTTAACAATTAATTGTAATGCTTTATTACATCTCGACATCATTAAACCATTAATACTGTTATAAATACAAATATACAAATATATTAACATTTGCTCCATCGCTAGTGAAATACACCTGGATTAATATGTTTAGTTCATGACTACGTATAAGTTTAAGCAAAACTGAATTACAGTCCATATAATAATTGAACTTTTGACTCCAAGTGTATATACAGGTAGTCCCCGAGGTTATGGCTTTTCAACTTACGAGTTTTCGATCGACTGTAAAAATAAAAAAAATGTAAAAATCGCACCGCAAACATAGCAGCGTATATGCAGTACGATACATTGGGATGCTGCCAGGATCTTTCAAGCGGTCGACAGAGTCTAGTTCTCTCTGTGTTAGAGTGCATATACTTTTCTGCATTTTAGGTGTTTCAAAACCTAATTTTAGCATTTGTCTGTCTCCTTTTTATCGGCGTCAGAGGTGGCAAAAGTACACACATCCGTTACTTAAGTAGAAGTACAGATACTCAGGTTTTAAAAGACTCTGGTGAAAGTTGATGTACTGACTACTCTTTTTTTACTCAAGTTGAAGTAAAGAAGTTTGGGCTCTGAAATGTACTTAAGTAATAAGTAGGCATTAGTACTACCTGTTCTGGTAACTGGACGTCACGTCGTATTGATATTAGTTTTGTCAATCGATTTAAATATTTAATCGCGATTAACCGAACGATTGTCACGAGTTAACTCACGATTATTCGCAACGTAGATTTTTATCTGTTCTAAATGTAACTAAAATGAATACTATTCAAGTTTTTAATACTCCAATCAACATGAACATGGACAAATATTGATGCTTTATGCAAATGTATGTTTATGATTAGTGAAACCATACTGAACATAGAGCATTCAATTTTTGTTTTAAAGTAATTATGGTGTTTGAAATTACGTAAATCATCAGGACACAAACCGGAATCTTTGCTATTTTTAATGAGATGATACTGCAGAAACTGTACCTCTTCTAACTTTCAGACGGATTACATAAGAGAAATGTTTGTTTTTCATTTAAATTGGTTTATTTAAAGTAGGTGTTTTTATTGTTAAATTATAAAGTAGACATAAGTTCAAGCTTTCTATTAATCTATTTATTAAGTCTGTGGAGCAAATATTCACTCAGATTCAGGTTGTTTTATTTGCGTGTATGTGAAGAGAGATGGCAGAGAGCGCCCCCTGTGGTTTTTTTTTTTAGAAATGCACAGCATTTTGTTGTGTTATGTTATGAGTGCATACAAATAAAAGTAGATTATTTACAGATTCAAATGATTTATTGCTCTGATATATACGATCAAAAAAGACAGAGTAATTTAAGTTCATTTCGGCGTTATGAGGAAAAGAATTCTACAAAATCCAGAGGGTTAATGGTGTGCATCGTGGCGGATTTTGGTGCTGATTTGAGACTTGGCACATCAGTAAAGTTTACTGTTAAAAAATGACTGATTAATATGTTTATTTATTTATTTGTTATATCTGAGTAAAGAAGCCTTTCTCCCTCGTCGTGAAAAACGTCTGTCGCCTTGGAGGTTTTAATTTCGCATCTTTTATATGTATTTATTGATATTTTTTCTAAAAATGGTCAAACAGAAATTCGGTCGTTAATGAAAAATATTTGCCGTTAAATAAAAATAAAAGCGTTATTACAAAACGAATTTCTAATGTTGTCATGTTTACACCAGTGTCTGTCAGTTTGTCTCATCCACGTTAACCCCATGCTCCTTGTTGCCTTCTGCTTTGCTCGTTGTTTACTTTGTGACCTAGTCTAAATATGTAGTGTGTGAGAGCCAGGAAATGATACACCAGTGGTTGATTGAAAAAGCCGCGCAATGACAGGAAATCGGTTGATGGGCTGAAGACGGGGGAGAGTAAGAAAAAATATTGATCATATCACCAAATAGATTAAAGCTAAAGTAACGAGTCTGTTTTGAAAATGTAAGAAGTAGAAAGTACAGATATTTGTGTAGAAATGTAATGAGTGAAAGTTAAAAGTTGTCTGAAAAATAAATTGTGAAGTGCTGATACCAGAAAAATCGACTTAAGTACAACAACGAAGTACTTTCGTTACTTCTCTCCTCTGCTGGACTCTGAAACAAAGCACACTGATAAGTCAAATCACCTACAGGTCTTCTTCTTACCGCTCGTTTCACACGGGAACCAGCGCTCGTCCCCTCGCTCGCTGCCACATACATATACATTTAAAATGTATACATTATTGTGCTGCTCTGTTTTAATAAATTATGAACTGCTATTTGTACAAAAAATACAAAAACTATTACTGTATACTACACTGTAGGTAGGCTGAGGCATGTCTCGATATTTCGGAGACTACTTGTATTAGACTTTTCAGACTCTGGGCTTTTCAGACTCGGGTTTGAATTATTCCCAATCAGCATTTCATGTTCAGTGTGGTGTTGGTTCATATCTTGAGCTTTGTTTAAGTCAAACAATGGAATGGATATCAGTAAAACATCAGTTAATACTGTCCAATCAAATGTAATATACTTATGCTTTATTTAATCATTAATGCAATGCATTAAATTATTGGCGTAATCATATCAGTCGTTACATCCTAAAATAAGGCTTTGTTTCGTTTCCATTGCGTATATCGGTTGGAAATTCAGCTGAGCTTTGAGAAAAAATTTTTCTTTTGGTTTTCCTAATCACTGCTATGTATTTTACTGGCTCAGGAGTATGGCGATGATGTAAACATAAGAAAATGAAAGAAGTTATCTTTCGGAAATGGCATAAATAATTGTAATGTTTGTGGCTTTTTTTTCCCAAAATCAGTTCCCTTTTATCAAGACCACAGAAAGCCAGATAATAAGATTCGAGTATCACCACATGATCTGTGTAAAGCTGCTTTGAGACAATGTTAAATGAATTAAATGGAATTAAAATGAATTGAAATGTTTCATCTGTTCAGCTCTGGTTGTATATCGCATCCAACTACAGCACATTATAAGTCTCTGTTGTCATGGAAACCGTAATAGATTACAATAGACGACGAACCAGGTTCAGCCAACAAGCTTTTTATAAATAGAACGAGTTCGGTGGAAACGTTTTCTACTTTTAGAAAAATGACAACTTTGTTTTTATCTAAACAATATCTCTCTCACATACAGACACACAAAGATACACACATAAAGACACTGGGGGTATGTGGAGACGTTCAGCTGACCACAACAGCTGTGTGGCTCACAGATATCAGCTTGCACGAACGCTTACAATGTATATCAGCTTGCACAACCCTCACACTCTTTTTATTTACTCATCTGTTTTTTTTCAGACAGTTAGACCTCCATGTACAATGATACACTATATATATAAATATATATATATACACCCTTATTTCCAAGAGATAGTGTCAATTAATCAGTAAGACATCACACACTAATGTCGTGCAGCATCACTCATTACCTCCGGCTCTATTGAAGTGTATGCAAATTAGTAAATAAAGTTGGGCACGAAGCACAACGGACACAAAAGGGACAGGAAATAGAACAGGATGGGGTTACTCGCCCTGGCACTGAATGGCAAACCTATTGTAACGAGAAAGGAGGTCTTTCAGGAAGGCCACCAATAAAGAAAAAAGTGTGTGTGTGTGTGTGTGTGTGTGTGTGTGTGTGTGTGTGTGTGTGTGTGTGTGTGTGTGTGTGTGTGTGTGTGTGTGTGTGTGTGTCTGTGTCTGTGTGTCTGTGTGTGTGTAATGTTCGTGTTCATGCTTATGCAGACCAGCGTAAAAGCAATAGACAATATTTAAAGTGTGAATGGGAAGTTCTCAGGCATTTGCTGATTTTTTATTTTAGAACTGTGGCTGAGGAAATAAAAGGGAAGGATTTTTCACTTCTCCTGAAGCAGCTGGTAAGTTTCTGATCCAACATCATCAGATCTTGTTCAAATGAAAGCTTTTACATTCTTTTCTTTCTTTTTTTATTCTGTATTTCTATTTCCATTTTTATATAAACATCTGTACTATCTCACAGGATCTGCAAATAATACTTTGATTATCAAATTATCTAATTTATTTGTATATTGTTCTGTACATAATGCTGTATATTCTGTAAACATGTATACTCTGCTCTTGACAGTTAATGGTTTTAAATAT
Organism: Silurus lanzhouensis; assembly: GCA_039877035.1. Lineage (NCBI taxonomy): Eukaryota > Metazoa > Chordata > Actinopteri > Siluriformes > Siluridae > Silurus > Silurus lanzhouensis. Next base: position 3,845,105 of record JBCEWE010000122.1, on the reverse strand, counting down.
AGTATTTAGAAAATAGTCATTATTTAAAAGAATTTGTGAGTTGCTTCTCGATTTTGAAGGATTAGTATGAATAGTGCATTGCAAATGGTTCATATATCTAGCTTTATTTTTATCTCGGTTTTGTCTGGTTTCCCATAAATTTATTTTGACTTATTTGTATTTATGTATGTGCTTCGTAAACCACATTTTTTTTTAGATGAGGTTTTTACTAATCTGAAGTTCTAATCTGAGGCAAATTTAAATAAAGAATAGACAGAGCTGCTGTAGAACATACATGCACAGAAAAGACATTTACATTTGTTCATTTTGGGTGAATAACAAAAAGCTATTAGTCGTATTCAGCAATTTTTATGTAATGTCATGAATGTCATGAACTTTCACAGGCGTAGGAATGAATAATAAGATGCAACTTAAATAGGAAAAATTATAACACCCTTAATTTTCCACTTCCTTTGCCTTTATCAGCTCTACATCTATCCCTTCTTCTAGTAACTTTTCCTTTTGGACTTTGGATCGGAAGGTCAGATGTTCAAATACCAGCAAAACCAAGGTACCACTGCTGGGCCCTTGAGCAAGGCCCTTAACCCTCAACCGCTCTGGATAAGGGTGTCTGCCAAATGCCATAAATGTAAACAGAACATGAGGCTTAGAATGACGCAATCTTTTATTATTTACCAAGCAAATATGATTGTATTTTGGTTGTTAAGTTATATATACAAGTATGATGGTGAGGTGATAGACTTCTGAAGGTCAAAATCCCAGCCACACCAACTTGCTAATCCTGGGCCCCCTAAACAAGGCCCTTAACCCCATAGCTGCTTAGCTGTATCAATGAGATAAATGTAAGTCGCGATGGATAAGGGCGTCTGCCAAATGCTTTAAATGCATTAATATAAGGATTGCGGCTGCTTTTACTGAGAGCAGTCATTTTGAGGTGAAGTCACTCCCTGAAACCGAAATCAAAAGAACATTCCGAGTTCCCATGTAGAAATTCCAGCTAAATGTGTGTTTTCTTTCATTTTTTATAGTCGGAGATTGAAAATTACAAAGTACAAGCTTTAGTCTAATCCAGGATATGTGCTTTTAAGAATACATGCTAACGGTTTAAAGAATAAAGCACTGATCTGCTATAGTTACCGTTTACTTTAAGCCAATTAATCACTTTCTTTAAAAAATATATCAATATTTTGCTCCTTAAGTTAAACAAAGTTTTCAATAAATTTCTGTCTAACTGATGTTGAAAAAATTGATTACATGTAATATTTAGTTCAATTCAATTTTATGTGTATAGCAAGTTAAACAACTGGAAGCAGCTTTAAAAAGTAATAAAGAAATGAAAAAAACACACAATGAGGAACAAACCTTCAGAGAAACCAGACTAAAATGGGAACACTTATTGTGGGAACATCAGATATTGCAATAATAAATAATTTCCTTCCCTAACTATTGAGAAAGTTCATATTTCTTTACCCAGGAACCACATTATAATGTAATTGTGAGGGTTAAGAACTCACTTTTACTTTGCACTCGTGTGACCCGTTTGTACTCAATCTGCATTTAGAACTTAAGACTTTGCTGATGCAGTAGACATGTTGCTCTGCTCAGTCTTGGGATGGTGTATGACCTGTGAAATGAAGCTGCATTCCATTACTTTGCCTTAGTGAAGAGTTTGGCTGTTCCTCAACCATTATGAAGCTCCTACACAGCTGTTTCTGTTTCAGTGAATGAATGGGTTTTAACCTACATATGAAATTGATGCTAAATTGGTTAATCAGACACCTGACTTGGCTCCTACTAAATCCCTGACTTTGTGCAAGTGTGAATTGAAAGCCAACAATTATTTATAACAAATATAGATTTGATTTCTCCTGTTTTGTGTGTATAAGTGTGTGCAAGGTAACATAACAAAAGAGAATCACACGTCTTTAATTATACACTATTTTTGCCTTTCTATCCTTGTCACTTTTGCTACTTTCTGGTTAGCCCCGTAAATGTCAGTCTTATCCTGCATAACAAGTGCGCTGTAATATGCAATTGGGTATGAGTGTTGTATAGGAACCCTAGTTATAAGTGTGTCGTTGCAAACGTAACCTTTAGTTGATTGTTTGTTAGATGCGGTTTGCTATGTGGTAATGCACGACAGATGGTGACCCAGTTTGAAGAATTTTTTTTTTTCCACCATTGAATTTCTATATCTGCCTGCAAGCGTCTTCATAATATGCATGTACCTTAACTGCTGCAATAAGATACGGGTTGAACAGTTTGAGTTTTTTGTATGATTCATGTATGTATATGTGAGTTATTTTCTGCTGAAAGCAGTAGTGATAATCAGAGATAATAAACACATGCAGTTCCAAGAAAATATTTCTAGTTCATAACCAGGAAGAACAGTTGTAGTTCTCTAAGTATTAACCCTACTTTGAGGGTACAACTAGCCTAAAGCTGTCAAATTTGATAATGTATTCTTCAATACATTTTAAGCAGAGCTAATTATACTAAGAATGCCAGCTAGCCATAATAAAACATAAGAACCTATTGTGAAGCATGTGCTTGTATTTTCCAGTCATAGCTGGGACGTGAGAATGAATGTGAGTCAGCAGAACGCTTCCACACAATGCAAGCTGGACACCAGGATCAGCTCGGTCATCTTCCCCTGCTTGTATTCAGCCCTCTTCCTCGCTGCCATCGTCCTCAACTGCATGGCTGCTTGGATCTTTTTCCAGATCCACAGCAGCTCCACGTTCGTGGTGTACCTGAAGAACATCGTGGTAGCTGACCTGCTCATGACGCTGACTGTCCCTTTGAAGGTACTAACAGATGCAGGCATAGGATCAGCTACACTAAGGGCCATCTACTGCCGCTACACGGGCGTGCTCTTCTACACCACCATGTACATCAGTATCCTGCTGCTAGGCCTCATCAGTTTGGACCGCTACCTGAAAATCGTGCGGCCATTCGGGAAGTGTTCCCTGCAGCGAGTCGGCGTGGGTAAGGCGGTGTGTGTGGGGGTGTGGGCCATCATGGTGGCATTCGCGCTGCCTAATGTGATCCTGAGTGACCGTGCTTTTCCTGTGGGCCGCACTGGGAAGATGAAATGCAGCAGCTTGAAAAGCAATCTGGGCCTACGCTGGCACGAGGGCTTTAACTACTTTTGTCAGGTGGTGTTCTGGGGGACGCTGGGTTTAATGGCCATCTGCTACACATTTATCAGCAGGAAGGTATACGAGTCGTACCGCGCCTCGCGGAGCAGCTCCGGGACTGCCAGCAAACGCACCAAGTTCAAGGTACATGCATACTCTGAGCTCACCTGGCAAAAGAAAGTCCTGATTTCTATGAATGCTCTACACTGAGGCCCTTGATAGTTATTTAGATCCAAAACAGGAAGTGCTAATTCAGGTGAATGATAAAATGATACCACACGTATGCATATGTCTGCAAATAGCATAGAACTGCAATGTGCCAAAACCATATGAGTGGGTTAAAAATTCTTGAATCTGATAGCTCAGAAGGTGTTAGAATGATCTATAACAGCATCCAGTAGTGGTAGAAGCTGCAAAGCAATTCACAGCTTTATATTCTTGGGGGTTTTTTTTCTATGTTTTGTTTTTTTCTATGTTTTAAAAGGCTTAATAAAAACTGCATATAAAACGATGTATTTATAAAAAAAACCCAGAAAAAACATTATACATTTATATAGTAAAATGTGTTTGTTTCCTATTTATACAATATAAACAGTCTAAGTAACAGTTTTTGTGCCAGACAGTGGTTAAAGATGAAACTTTATGTTACCAAAACACAGCAACCTCAGTTGAAACTTTTAACCTACTGCAAAGGTGGTGGCACGGCTCACTGTTTTTTTTGTCGAAATCCAATTTTTTAAAGTAGGTCAGAGTTTGTAGAGAAAAAATGCATACACGGCATTATGAACTTTAAACATCTGACAAACTTAAAAAGAAAAGCTTGAAAAAAAAAAAGTTATTTTTTAAATGGAAATATACCTATCTGTCAATTTGTTGTGGTATGAAAGAAATTAAACACTTCAGTGCTGTTGATGAAAACTGATCAACCTGAAGGTGGTCCTTCTTGATATCAGCTTATTACTGATTTCTTTACTGTTTATTTTACTTTCCGAACATGAGCATCTCTGAATTTTACTTGGTGTTAATGTGCTCATACTTTCTTTGTTATTTTCAGGCAACAAACTTCCTTCTTTTATAGAAAGTGTCCATTTGACTTGCTTTTAAAAATAGCTGACTACATAAACCTTTCAATGAAATGTCTTGGGAAAGAATCTTGATACAGAGAACTCTTTTGACCCTTATAGCTTGTGCATAAAATACAGACACAGAAAGCGAGATTGTGAACCTAGTGGCCAGATAAGTGTACTACAGTTGTCTAACTCAACACTATTTATCACACCTTGGCTCTATTTTTAAGGTTAATTTATTTTTACTGTTTATGCACCCTAGTCAACTAGTAACGACATTTCGTTTGTGCATGTAAAAGAATGATGATACACTCCAGTTGAGTTGATGTGCGATGTTTATTAGAGTGACGCTCTCTCCTATCTTTACTTCTCAGGTGTTCGTGGTGGTGGGTGTCTTCTTTGTCTGCTTTGCACCCTTCCACTTGGCTCGAGTTCCCTACACACTCACTCAAACACGAAGCACGTCCGCGCGCTGCTGGGCTCAGAATCAGCTCTACTTGGCAAAAGAGATCACACTCTGGCTATCAGCCACCAACATTTGCCTGGACCCTCTCATCTACGTCTTCCTGTGCCGGGTCTTCCGCAGGAAATTAACAGCGGCGCTTTGCCGCAAGTCCTTAGCCAGCGGAGGGCTCGAGTCTCCTACCGAGACTTCAACCAAGCAGGAGATGTCTCACATGGGTCATTATAACAATGCTAAAGAGTTCCGGTCAAATTAACATCATCAGATATGGAAGTCTGGCCACAATACGCTGGATTGGATTACAGTGATGGAGTCATGTACTGTATTGAATACCATTTTGCCTGAACTGAAATTTTTACAGAGTAATTTTATAAAAAAAAAAAAAAAAAAGAATCACTATATATATTATGTATTGAAATGTTTGAAAAATAATCTAATAATTGGATCTATTTTGCCTCCAAGATCTGATTTTATTTAATCAAAGCACAACACAGCACACCATTCAGTAAATTACACAAATTACTGAGCTGATTGTTAAAACATGATTTGCATTAATCTACAAAAGTTCGAATTTCATGGATTAGATAATGTTTGTTTCTTGCATGCATTACTGCCTTTAAGCTTTTAACCTAAAACGATATTTTGCCACCTCGACTTCACTGTTAAAACGTTTTAACAAAACAAAAGATTTTTCCTTCCTTCGTGTCTAGATTATACTGTGCAATGAGCCAGTTAAACAGCCGCTGTGGCAAAAAACCACAAGTATGCCTACAGAGAAGTAAAGTAAGATATCAGATAACCTCAGAATGTCAGAGATGTTCTTGCACTGTAGTCAGAATGAAAAAATATATATAATTTTAAGCTTGTTTTACTTCTAGGGGGAAACAGGTGCATATATTAGATAAAAAAAATCTGAATTGTGGGCTGCTGTAACTTACATGCGAAAGAGAAATACATTTAAATTCTGTTTTTGAATGTCATAATTTCAGGTTTTCCCAGGCCTTAGCACATTTGTGTTTATTATATAGCCATTCTTTACCTTCTTTTGACAAACATGACATAACAGCATAGAGATACAAAGGCGAGATTGCCATTGTTGGGTCCTTGGGCAAGGCCCTTAATTAAAATGTTCACATATGGTGACCTACAAATTCATGTCACTTTTGTGAGCTCTCTTTAGAGTTCCCAGGTTAGAAAATCCAAGGCTGTACCCACTGTCTACTTTTACTTTTATATACACAGCTTTATATGAATATCAATATACAATCATTTTGCAACCAGAGGACAGTGTGGACCTGCCACAAGCATGTCCACGATGCATATTCATGTGGATGGACTTGGTGCATCATGCCATACTTGCCAGCTATATTCTCTGTGGTCTCTGAACGGATTTTTCAACAGCTGAAAGCCTATTGTGGATGCCCCCTATACAGTGTGGAATGACTTAACAGACTAATGTCATAAAAGCCCAATTCCAAAAAAGTTGTGACACATCTCATATTAAATTTACATTAATACAAAAAAACATATCAAATGTTCAAACTGAGAATATATTCCATTTTAAGGAAATAATAGGGTCATTTGACCTTTTCTCTATTTAAAAACATTGGCATACAATAAAATAAAAAATACAACAAAGGATACCCAGAACTGTTGAGCAGCTAGAATCCTGTATCGGACATATATGGGACAACATTCCTCAATGAAAACTCTCCTCAGTTCCCAGATATATACGGACAGCGATACTACACAGTGAACCTGTCGCTTTCATGAGACCTGTTGCAGCTATCAAATTCAAAAAGATTCCTCAGTTTAAACATTCAATATATTTTCTAAAATAATATGGGTCATTATGAGATTCGCAAATAATTGCATTGTGTTTTTATTTACATTTTATACATTTTGTCCTAGTTTACTGCCCTAGTTCTAATAACTCACTGCTTAAGGTATATATTTACACTTAGATTTAAGCTAAATGTGTTAATGCTAAATGAAAGTGAAACCTAATCTAATGGGTCAAGTCTAAAAATTTAAATGTAAAATTCTGATCTGCTTTATTTTAACGTGTGCATATATACAACACATCTTTTTGTTTTTTTGTGTTTTTGTGTGTTTATTTGTTTGTTTTCAGTTTCTAATGCTGATATTAGATATTAGATGTGGTATCTGAGGTCTGAGAAACGATGCATGCAGGAAAAACACATCCTTATTTTGTGCACAGTCACAATGTTTTCATTTCCTTTCTTCTAATCTTACTCGAGCAACATTTCTTCCTTTGGCTTTTCTTTAATGTTATAACTATAGTTCTTGTTCCTTTTTTTATTTTTGTGGGTCTGTGGGTGACAAATTGGTACATTTACGTTCTATGACCTTATAATAAATCAAGTATTATGTTTTAGTAATAATTCCTAAAAACAGATATTACTACAGGTGGTTAGAAAAATGAAAATGTTTGTATATAATTGTTTTCATTATATATTAAATAATAGTTCTTACAATAGTGTTTAGGGTGCTGTCTGTGTGTGTATATTTGAAATACATAGAAAATAGAAATTGAATTTTTGTGTTTTTGTAATTGTGAAGTTTATTCTCAATGAAACAAATGATATCCTTGTGTGAGACTCGTGTATGCTATATGAATTGATGTATTATCAAGTACCCTGTGGTAAAATTCTCTAATAATACACATAAATTATTTTCTAGTTTAAAGAAGTCAAATGAAAAAAAAAATATAAACACATAAGCTCTTAACTGTTTATTACAAAGTGTGTGTGCGTGTGCGTGCGTGTGTGTGTGTGTGTGTGTGTATGTGTGTTGTGCTGAGAATCCAGCAGATGGAGTTCTAACTACATAACAAAACCTTAACTTTTTTTTTAAGCCTTAAGTAAATTTTTCCAATACATCCTTCTCACCAGGTGTTTCAAAAGTTCTTTGTGTACTCAGGAGCATCTTGCAGCTTAGTTCCACTGAAAAGAAATTGTACTGCTACAACATCCAGAGACATTGTTTAAGATTTTTCCGTATGTATAACAATTAGTTATACACACCTGGTTTAAAAAATTGAAGAAGCCCAAATGACAATAATAAAGCTTTCATTGGCAACCAATTATTAGTGAGGAAATTAACAAAAATTAAACAATCCTAGTTTAATCGCTCAACACTAAAACATCTTCTTTTGGCTGCTCCCTTTAGGGGTCACCCCAGCAGAATATCCGTTTCTGTATCACTCTGTAGTCTACATCTGCCGCTTTCAAACAACCACCTCTCTGTCTTTCCTTACCACATCCATAAACCTTCTCCTTGGCCTTCCGCTTTTCCTCCTGCCTGGCAGCTCCATCTCACCCGATATACACCAAGTCCCTCCTCTGCACATGACCAAACTATCTCAATCGCAGCTCTCTCTCACCTTGTCTCCAAAACGTCCTACCTGCACTGTACCTCTAATAACCTTGTTTCTAATCCTGTCCATCTTCATCACTCTCGAAAAAAATCACAGCACCTTCAAGTCTGCCACCTCCAACTCCACCTCCTGTCTTTTAGTCAAAACTTAAAAACATCCCAGAAGATATTTTTGTTACGTTTTGCACCACCAGACCTTTGTGTTGTTTTGCTTCATGCATGCTAATTATGATCATGATTTTACATTTGTATACAAGAAAACCTGTATAAGTGAACTTCCTGATTCTTACACAGTTTAATTCTTGCTTGTTTAAGTCTATGGCCAATTATTTGTTGGTAAGAACATTAAAAGGTAATACTTTAGCATTTTTGGTTTGGCCAATTATTTCGGTCAGGACAGTAAAGACCATATGTAATTCTTTCTCAAACTGTTACCACAAAGTTGGAAAAATTATAGGCTGTCTTTGGAAATAGGGGACCCAAACATGTTCCTGCATGACATAAAATGAGCTCCATGAAGACATGATTTATATGGGTTGGAGTGGAAGATCTCCTGCTATAGAGCTCTGACCTCAACTCTATTACAGACCTTTGGGATGGACTGGAACACTGGTTGAACCCCAGGCCTCCTCACCTAACCTACATCAGTACATGTACTTTACTAACACCCTCATGGTTGAATGAGCACAAATCTCCACAAGCACCCTCTAAAATCTAGCGGAACATCTTCCCAGAAGAGTGGAAGTTATTATAACGGCAAATGGGAATAAAAGGTAGAATGGGATGATACATAATATATGGTGAGGTGTCCACAAACTTTTGTCCATAAATTGCTACTTTTATGCAGCTGCCTTTAACTATCTTATAATTTTAAATGAAAAGATAATAACAGTCTGTGAATTGACTCACGAATTTGCCCCAGGTGTGTGTGGGTGTTGGTGGAATGTTGTTCATGGACCCTTGTGATAGATTGGTGTTCTATTGCTGTTTCCCAATACCAGCTCCACATCCACATGCAACACTAAACCTGATACAGAACATCTGAAGATTAAAAATGCGAAAGTATAACTGTGTACAAGTGTGTGTTTTTTAAGATCCAAAGTGGTTACTAAAAATGGCTGATAAACATTTTGTTATTTTTATTTACCACAAACTGGTTATCACTTGAATGTTGTAACAGTTTACTTTAAACAAGTTGTTTCTGTGGAAAGTGATGCCGGGTGTCTGTAACACTCTGCAGCCTGGACAAAAGTATTAGCCAGACGTGGATGACGTCGCTGGGCTGGTATAGACTGGAATGAAAGCCTGTGATTAGACTAGCCAACTTGAATACGAACATGAATAATGGCATCGCACACAACAACAAGCACAATTAAAGAATTTCAGAGGAATCTCTTTAATTTAGCACTAGTTGGCATTAGTTCAAAAAGTTCTTTCCCATCAGCCTGTGTAAATAAATCTTGCGATATACACTTTTAAGGCAAATGATCTAGCAAAAAAAAATACTGGTAGAGGTTTTGGGCATCAGACTCATCATCACTGAGACCTTTTCCAAAATACACATGAGCGTGTATTAGCGTGTAACTTCTTGGGATGCGCTAGAACACATCCAAAGTTTGTGAGTTTAAATTTCAGCTTCACCAAGCTGCCAGTCCTGGACCTCTGAGCAAGGCCCTTTACCACGTAGCTGCTCAATTTTATAAATGAGATAAATGTAAGTCAATTTGGATAAGGAGCGTCTTCCAAGTGCTTTAAATGTAATAGTAAATGCTACAATTTTAGTCCAAATTGTCTTGCGTTTTGTGCGTTTTGCGCGTTTTGCGCATCAGACTCGATCAAATAAGAATCTCATTTTTATGACTTAAAAGTAAATACACATTGAAACTAGCTGTTTTGTGGGCATCCGTGTATGAAGAAGAGGGCAGATAGCATTCACTAACTGTATAGATTTAAACCATGCTGTTATTAGAGCATCTTTTCTATCATATGTCTACTTTGTGTGCGTGACTGCATGTGAACACCCAACTCGCTGCATATTAAGCACATCCTGTTGGCAGCAGGAGCTCTTGTGTGCTTTCAGAGGTCACAGTCTGATAAGAAATTTGATAAGCGCGCCAACACACCTAGAACACCCTCATTGCAGAATAATCTATTTCACTAAATGTTTTTAGCAGCTACAAGATTTTTCAAGGTCTGTGTGTGTGTGTGTGTGTGTGTGTGTGTGTGTGTGTGTGTGTGTGTGTGTGTGTGTGTGTGTGTGTGTGTGTGCAGAAGAATGACAATCATGTTTTGCTGATTTGCCTGTGGTGTGAATTGGTGCAGGAGGAATGCCGACAACACCCACGGCATCCTCACCTCACCCATCAGTATCTGACTTTACTAACATTTTCTCACTGTGATGAATGAGGAAAAATCTCCACGCCTGAATTTTGGTGAGACTTCTTTAATAAAGATCAAAACTTAGCACCTTATGGTCAGGTGTCCACATAGTTTTGTCCAAAAAAAAAAGAGCCTTTTACACAGTAGAACTGTTCATTAAATCACGCTTTTAATTTGTCTTAATTTATTAATTTTTTGCAATTAATGAAATGACTAGTTTTTTTTTATTAGATTCATTACATGTGTATGTGTAGCTAAACAAGTACAAGCTATTTAAAACTTTACATATGCATAATAGGTAATCGGAATGGAATCGCTCATTGTGTTTTGTATGATTCGAAGCAGTCAGTCAAGATTCAGTTAGTCTACTGATGCATCAATTTCCACAAGAAACTGCACAGAGAACCAGTCTAACTGTAATGAATGCAAAGCAGCCAATGCTAATCTGTTGCATAGCTATATTTTTGTGTCCTAATTATATTTTTGTGAGATCTTTGGTGTGCTTTCAGAAGTCCTTAAAGTGCAAATAAAACCAGACCATGCATTCACCTTTCCAGGTTTTTTTTTTTTTTATCTTACACATACACCAACTTTGTAGCAAAACAAATAGCTAGCATGCAGTTTACAGCCAATAATTTGCTACGACTGTTCTGGGGGGAAAAGTGAGGACCCTACAAATTGCGGCTTGGAGATTTGACTTCTATTTTACACCCGGAATAAATTAGATATTGTTTAAAACAGTTAAGATTGTGGACGCTTTTATCTGTTACCTAAGTGAAAATCATATCACTTTTTCCTCTTTGTACACATAATCCGAAAGGATGGAAAATTGTAATACCGGCTATTGTACTTTAAATATAATTGACAAATGTTTATTTTGTGTAAATGTTTCCTGCTAATGATTTATGAATAAATGTAACAAAGCCCTTTTTGTCAAGCTTGAACTGTTTTTTTTTTTTTTTTTTTTTTTTTTTAAAAGGAAAAAAATTGTTTAAGTAATAATTTGAAATTTTTTATTTTTTTTACCTATGCAGAAATCGTTTGCAAGAATTAAAGAAAGACAGTGGCAAGAGGCTTGTTTTTCGTCTTCTTCTTCTCTTATTATTATCATTATTATTAGTAGTAGTAGTAGTAGTAGTATTTTGACCGATGACTTGTTTTTCATATACTAAAAAAAACAACAAAAAACACACGCTATTGTCTCACTGACAATAGAATTAGCACTTCATAAGATAATTAGGTATTAGTTTCCTTCCAGGCACTGTACCTTCTGTAAATTTCATTCACTCATTACTCAGGCAGGGTTGGTACAGAGTTCCAAGGAAAGCAATGACTTCTTGCTGCAAGCCAGAACACATCAGCAGTGGAGATATATTTCGTCAGTCGATTCAGTAATAAAATATAGGGCAGAGTTCCTTTATGGCTTCCTGCTTTCATCTAAACACAAGCAACATATCGAGACCGCAGGACAGCTTTAACTTCAGTGCTCTGGGTAAGATTTCTTTTTTTTGGTTTTATATTTGTTAGTGGGTTTTTTGCTTTGCAGTTACAGATATACAGTTTCTTATGTATGAGGTATGAGGTCATTCTTTCATCTAGTTTAGGGAATTTGTGTAGTTTTTTATCTGTTTGTTGTGAGCTGTATAAAAGAAAGTGCATTCCTTATAGCATTATTGAGTAATTTGTGATTTTTATAGGGGCTATAATTTCTGATAAACACCTTTATACTACATAGAAGGTTTCCTAGGAAGCACTCGTATTGTTCAAATGTACTATTCTTATATGGCTGATATTATAGAGCTCTTAGATATACTGTGTGTTGAAAATGGTGCAAAGTAAACACTTTGGAGTGGGAAAAAAAAGGCAAGGGCTTTTAAGCAAATAAAGTATATACAGTATATAAATATTAGCAGCTGAATACTTTATATCTCATTATTGATGTTATTATGATAACTCTGTCATTATAGCAAGTGTTGCCTGTATTTCTAATTACGCATTTATATAATATAGCTCAGGGGTTTTTAATGTTTTTCAGGTTAAAGACCCCGTAGGCAATAGAGATATTACAAAATGTGATAGAAAATGTGTCATACATAGTCACTGATCGTAATAGGAACCAATCATTTTACGCTGGTTTTATTATGTTAAGACACTTAGAACTTTGTCGTTGTTGTACATGCACTGTCTGTGTATTTTTTATACATTTTCAAATCTTAAAAAAAAAAGATTTATGCGTCATAACAGAAATATTTTTCGCAATTTACATTTTTTACAAATTCAAATGTATACATTTTCCTTTTACTATCAGGTGAATTATTATTCATTTATATATATAATAGAACGTAACATTGAATTTTACTGTCAGATGGTCCATTATACATTCACACGAAAATAATCGTTAAGTTTAATAGAAATTTTATGTAATAATTATAATATTTTTGAAATTAAATATTTTGTCTTTGATGTTTTTACCCATGTGATTCAACATTAATTAGCTGACCCCCACCCCCCAGCACTACGCCAAAGACCTCCGGTTGAAGAACCACAATAGCAATTAAAGAAGTCTCCATTTCAAGCCATATCAAAATATCATATCAAATAACAATAAACACAAAAGTGACAAAAGTTTGTGGACACCGGACCATAAGATATGATGTGATTTCTGAACATCTCATACCACGTTTAGTCCTTGTTTGCTGTTATAATAACCTCCACTCTTCTGGGAAGGTGTTCCACTAGATTTTGGAGTGTGCTTATGAACATTCAGCCACAAGGGTGCTAGTAAAGTGCTGATTTAAGTGAACTTAGGAGGTCTGGGGTGCAGTCAGGGTTTTAATTCATCCCAAAGATGTTCAGTAGAGCTCTGTAGCAAGAGATCTTCCACTTCCAGTAGAGCTCTATAGCAAGAGATCTTCCACTTCCAGTAGAGCTCTATAGCAAGAGATCTTCCACTTCCAGTAGAGCTCTATATTAAGAGATCTTCCACTTCCAGTAGAGCACTATAGCAAGAGATCTTCCACTTCCAGTAGAGCTCTATAGCAAGAGATCTTCCACTTCCAGTAGAGCTCTATAGCAAGAGATCTTCCACTTCCAGTAGAGCTCTATATTAAGAGATCTTCCACTTCCAGTAGAGCTCTGTAGCAAGAGATCTTCCACTTCCAGTAGAGCTCTATAGCAAGAGATCTTCCACTTCCAGTAGAGCTCTATATTAAGAGATCTTCCACTTCCAGTAGAGCACTATAGCAAGAGATCTTCCACTTCCAGTAGAGCTCTATAGCAAGAGATCTTCCACTTCCAGTAGAGCTCTATAGCAAGAGATCTTCCACTTCCAGTAGAGCACTATAGCAAGAGATCTTCCACTTCCAGTAGAGCTCTATATTAAGAGATCTTCCACTTCCAGTAGAGCACTATAGCAAGAGATCTTCCACTCCAACCCATGTAAGCCATATTTTCTTGGAGCTGGTATTGTGCACAGGGGCATTGCTATGCTGGAAGAGGTTGTTGTCATAGTTCAAGTGAAGGGAAAATAGAATTCTCCTGGATGTAAAGTCGTTCTATACAATTGCATACCTCCAACTTTGTGGTAGCAGTTTGGAAGAGAACTAAATAGGGTTGAAAAAGTCAGGTATCCAAATACTTTTGGCCAGACAATGATGTTTCCAAAAATCTGTTTTAGATTTGTTGGAAATAATCAATAATCATCCAAATAATAATAATAGAATATGGCAATTAAAAATTTAGTATACTGAATATCTGATAAATTCAATTTAATTAGATGTTGAGAATTGGTAGTTTGGTGTTTAAGCTGTTGGCCATATAATCGAAAGGTTTTCAGTTCAATTCCTAACACCAAGAATCTACCCTGAACTGCTCAGTTGTATAAATAGGAAGATTTATCGCTCTGGATAAGGGTGTCTGCCAAATGGTGTACAATATACTTACAAAATAATGTTGTGTTAGCAACGTGGGGTAACCTTTATTGAGTGACATTCTGAAGGTCTGTTAGAAGAAAATCTCTTTTTTTTAAACATATCCTTGTATGGGCTTGAAAGTGACTCGCAATTCATGTAAACAGCTGAGATAAAAGTAAATCTGCACTGACAAGCCACTTGAAAATACGCCAGATTTATCGTATCCAAATATTTCTCTCTTTGTTTCACATATTTTTTAAATGGTATTCATAATTTCCTGAACCTCTTATTTCCATTCACAGCCATGGATCTTTGCAACTCCTCAGACAACTCATTAGGCGTCTCCTCCATCGTCTTCACCTGCCTGTACACACTGATCTTCGTTTTTGGCCTGCTCCTGAACGTCCTGGCTTTGTGGGTGTTCTTCCATATTCGTTCTCAGAATCGGACTTTTATGCTCTACCTGCGCAACATGGCGGTGGCTGACCTTCTCATGACCCTCACGCTCCCGATCAACGTGCTCATTGAGGCCAAAGTGGCACCACAGTGGCTTGAAGTAGTGTCGTGTAATTACACCGCAGTGCTCTTTTACTGCTGCATGTACGCCAGCATCCTCTTCCTCGGATTGGTGGGTCTGGACCGCTACTTGAAGATCGTGAGGCCGTTCGGTGTGACTTGCCTTTACAGTTACTCGTTCACCGTAGTCATGGCCGTTATGGTGTGGGTTGCAATGACGTCTCTTTCGCTTCCGAACGCACTACTGACCAATCAGACATCAACACAGACTACGAATAACTGCGCAGCTCTAAAGAGTAATCTGGGTATAAAATGGCACGGATTGGTGATCTATATCAACATAATGATCTTCTTCTTAGTCCTGTTCACTCTGCTCACCTGCTACATTTCCATCTACAGACACATCCATCGGTCGTCTGCCCAGTTTGTCACCGTCGGAGAGACAAACTCACGCAAGGCAAGGAAAGGCCAGAACATTTTTATATTACTGGTTGTGTTTTTTATCTGCTTTGTGCCGTATCATCTCTGTAGGATCCCGTTCACCAAAAGCCAGACTGACCGAGTTCAAATGAATTGTGCGTTGCAGATTGGGAAACAGGCAGCGCTCCTGTTGGCTATGTCCAATGTTTGCTTAGACCCCATCATTTATTTCCTTATGTGCAAGTCTTTCAGGAATAAACTGTTTGAAACAGTGGGAATCTGGACAACCGAGGACAACATTTCCATGTACTCTCCAGGATCGAGGAGGAAAACCGCAGTAGTGATGATCTTTAAGGAAAACTCATCTTGAAAATAATAATCATAATACATTTTATTTAAAGGCATCTTTCAAAACACTCAAGGACACCGTACAGTAGAGTGCAATCATAAAATCAAAAACCAAACAGCTATTTAACTGTTAAAATGAATCACAAAAGGCGAACAGATCTTATATTGATTATGGAAGAGAATTTCAGAGATGAGGAGCAGCCCGGCTAAATGCTCTAAATCCCATAGTGGTAAAACAGAAAGAAGGTACAGTGAGGGAAACAGATAAAGAAGATCTGAGAGTGAGATTCGGTGTGTACGTGTGAAGCAAGTCAGAGATGTATGAGGGTGCAAGATAATGAAGTGAATTGAAAGTGAGAAGCAGAATCTTGTACTCTATTCAAAATTTGGCAGGAAGTCAGTAAAGATGATGAACTCTCTGGCCATCCACCACTTACCAATTTTGCTTAACAAGTCATCTTTTCGCCCACAAAGCTGCCTACTCCCCCCCCACCCACAATTCTGTGGTAACACTAACAACAGCTGTGTGTGAAAATCCCAGGAGATCAACAGCAGAAAACATGAGCATTAGCTGAAACTCCTCACTCACATCTGCATGAACGTACAGGTGATTCTAGTGACATGAACAGTTTGTGTACATAAACTGTATATAGACCTGTAAATATGCTATTTTTATTATAAGAAATTCATGTTTACTTTTTGACTTTTGGTATGTAACTGTTTACATTGAATTTATTTTATATTTATTATAATGATTCAGCCATTGTTTTCTTTGTAGTTAATAATATAAAACTAAAAGTTCCCCATTTGAACACAAAAAGCTGGTACAAAACTATTTTTGTTTCAACAATCTCAGAAGTTGATTGTTTTCCAATTGATAGCAGTTTGATTTATTTATTTATTTTACCCAACACCATCTTTTCAGTCATTTTATAATATATATATTTATTTTTTTAATTATAGAATAGCATGTTTGACATTTTCTTTTATTCGTTTGTAATTTAATATGAAGGTCAGTTCCTGTTATCATAAATCCTAAAAAAAATCTTAAGGGAAACAAAGACTTGAGAATGAAGACATAAACGATAAATAAATGGAACTTTAGATACTTTAAAGGCTTTAAAACCTTAAAGGTACAATAATTTTGGTCCTCCTTTTTACTAATTTTGTATGCTTAAAAAAAAAAAAAAAAGAAACAGAACGCAAGCTACTAAAGAAAAACTCTTTTAGCCATTTGACCTTGCTGTGACCTTGATACTGTTCGGAGCAATTCTGAAAATCCTTTATATGTACACAGAAAATAGGGCTTAAGTTTATAGACATGAGCATGTGAGTAGCATACAAGTATAACAAATAAAAAAAAAAAAGCTCCTCAGGAAAGAAGTTCTAGACGTTTGGATCAACTGGACCAAAAAAAAAAAAAAAAGACAAATCAACCTCGTCTATGGATCCAGTCCATCAAATTCAAAAGTTCACCTGCTGGTTACAATACTGCTTTTATATTTTATAAGAATTAAAATATAGGGAATCTGAGACTCTAGTGATTAAGATAAAACATTTTATATAACACTAATAATAGACTTATTACGAGACATGACCTAATGAAGGCAATATGAACCAAATTTTTTCCGCTGGATTTACTATAAAACAAATCAGCATTTCCTTGTTGATTATTGGATTTGGCAGCTAAATGGATGTAATTCCCCCTATTTAACTTATTAAAAGAAGAAATGAATGTGGTTTTGTGTTACAGACATAGCAGTTGGGTCACATAGGTGCAAGAAAAAAACTTTCAGACATCAGAATAATTTGAGTGACTGAAAAGTCTGATAAAACTGAAAAGAATAGCATTTATGGAATTTTGTCTTTTGCAAAAATAAGATTTAATTACTTTTCTTCGTCCAGGAAAATGAATGTAATTTGTAGCTTGTACAAATCTAATGTAAAAACCCTAATACAAGGCCAGATGTTATGCTGAAAACACAGGTGTTCAACACTTTTCCTGCCTTCAGCATTTTGACCAAATTGTATTGTATAATTGTAAGCTATTTAATAATGTAACTGGGACAATAAGAAGGGAGAACAGATGTTATTCCTGTGTACTAGCACTTGGTAAGAACGTTTAATGAACTGATCAGATGTTTGCATTTTTTATGTATAGCTAAATGACGTTTTTTTCCAAATATTAAAAATATAAAGGTTTATATAGTGATTGAATGAGAATGCGTACAGTTCTGTCTCTTATCTTCATCTTCCATTGATGCTTCTACACTGGAGATACATTTTGGGTTTTTGCTACAATAAAGGCAATTGTTGACTCATTTCTGAATCCTTTAAATTTTTGAAGGATCTGACAAACATCAGATGCAGATCACGCTGCATGTGTTGATTCTGAAACATTATACCTGCTGATATTATCTGCAGATGTTTGCTTTGACAGAATTCTGAATAATTGTATCAAACTAAACTTGGATTTTGCTTATGTGAAGACATAGGACCAGTTAGGAGGTCATGATCGTGTCCCATCTGCTCATGCAATTAAACCATGAGTGTGTAATTTTGAAGAAAAACAGCTCAAAACAGTGATGATGCCTGGTTGTGGAACAAAGTAGCGAGGGCTCCTCATGATGGCAGTTTGAACAGCCTTAATATTCTCTGGTATGAGGGCCGTTGGAACGCCACCTGGGGACTAAGGCTGATCCTGTTTCTTAGAAATTAGCAGATTGGACACAATCATTGGACACCACTCCACTGCACTGGGTCCAAATAATTGCCGTTTTGGAACATCCCAGGGTGGCAAACTCCTGGTTCCAAAATGTCCTGTTTCCCTGCACCATCTTGTATTTATAGGATGCTGCTAACACACTGTGCAAAACTCACACACTCTCTTCTTCCTCTTCCTTATCTTTTTTTCATCTGATTTTACACTACTCAGACGTGGTAGGACGGGAGGGAGATTGTTAATCAGCTCGAACAGTGTAAATATGCAGAATGAAATCTCATCATTTGCTGTTTTTGTGCCATTTTCAAATAAACAGGCAAAAACAGAAACAGGTGGTTCCGCTGTAGAGGCCAGCTCCACATAAGCAAGATCTGAGTATGCGCTCGCCCCCTCGTAGATGATCCATGGCCTCGACCAGCTATCTGGATCACGGGGCCGCAAATTGATGTACAAGCCAAGATCCTGGCGAGAGTTGTTCCGGGTTGGATGTCCGTACACCACCCATGTTGGTGGTAAAAAATTCTGAAATGTGCTTGCTACAGAGGAAGGTGAGCTAGTAGTGGGTATCTTCCACTGTAGAGCACCCAGGCTAGACTTCTGAAAGAGAAGGAAAGGTGCTGGAAAGCCAATCACACTCCCATGACAGCCATTTCTAGGCTCTACAAGCTTGTGCACCAGTTGTCCATTTTGAAAAACAGTCCCATTGTTGAAACTGAGGGCCTGGACACGGGAGCCGAGGGTACTGCGGGCGTTACAGTAGAGCACATTGGTCCCATCCTCTTCGTCCACTGAGACCAGCTGACACTCCACGCATTCCGGTTCGGGCACTGTTCTGCCAAAATGCCATGTCTTGCCATGCGTATCACTGATGAAGCAGAAGGAATGAGGACTGGTTTTACAGATTTTTCCAAAGCACCACTTGCTGTCAATGTGGTAGGCGTAGGCTGGGATAAGTAGACGGCCAGATTTTAACTGGATCCCATGTCCTGGGCCAAGAGCAAATGTAGCCCATTCTATACATGAAAACAGAAATAGACAATAGTTGGATTTACATTGCAAGCACATTTAACTGTCTGGGCCAATATGACACAGGTTAAATATTTCTGTCCAATAAAATTGGGTATTTGGTACATATTTTGCATCCTAAAGCAAGACCCTTGAACCGCACCTTACCTCAAGTGTGGTCATATTTTTTTTGTTGCATTGTATTGTAATGCATCAAATGAAAATCGGATCGCACTGCATCGTAATCAGGGTGAACTGTATCATTTCGTTTCGGTAGTTGCTTCATATGCTATCATGTATCTTATTTTTGGCTATGCATTGAGATATGAATTGCAATGGCCTCAGTTATGGAGATGTACAGCCCTAATATAAACAGAATAAAATACGCAGTTCCCAGTTCTGCACTCTCTACACTTACAAACTGTGCACCTCAATCCAAATTTTGTCCTTATTAGAATTTGTATAGAGACTCACATTGCACCACGTCATTTGTATCAGGTTTAGTCTATGGTTGCTGGTGTTTTATCGTGGTCCTAGTCTTCACACACAGGTTATGGTTTTTGTGGCTTTTCGCAGAAAGTTTGCACTGTAAGTAAAAATATTTGCACTTGTATCTGCCAAATTTACTGCATGGCATCAGTATTTAGGGTGCATCTTTTGTACCTTGTGTATATTTTGGTACGTATATGTCTTTTAACTTGGATAGTGCCTGTGATGTGCCCTCAATAATCGCTTAGATATTTTCTGAACTGTATTCCAGGTTAAATATATACCCTTCTGATGGTGTGTAGAAACTTCAAGTTTGGGTTGGAGCAACAAAAATGTACTTTGGTTCCCAGAGGCTTACCGCAGCGTCAGTTTCAAAGAAATGCTTTCCTACAAAGGACTTTATAATAGTGTTATTTGTATCTTGTTTCAACATTTGTTTTTTAGTTTGGGTGTCAAGTTCCCATGAATGAGGCAGGTTTAAATTTGATCATGTTCTACAACAATCAGGAACCAATGCTCACCTTTAATTGTATCACCTATGACCTTCTTAGTGAGGTCAGTGACAGGACTCCAGGTCTTTCCATGGTCCTGACTGGACACATAGCAGAGCCTAGTAACATTGATGCCTGTCACCAGCTGATACGCCTCTGTAGTGTGACCGAGCACTGCAATGAAAAACAGGAAGAGCGTCCCAGTGAAGGTGTCGTACAGGGGACACGGGTTCATCGAACGGTAGCCTTTCAGGCAGGCTGTGCTCAAAACTCGCATGTCTTCCCACTAGATGGAGAAAAAGAGTGGAGGCGATTTATACAAAAAAGATGGTTTAAATGTAAAGATAGTTTGAGATACTGTCGCTTCTTCATTGCAAACCTCTACATAGTTTCTGTAGAAGACGCCCCTGCGCATGACCAACAAGTGAGCATGGGAGTCAGCAGGGCTCAGTCTTTCCTCACAGAAAGCCAGAAAGCAAGAGGATTGCTGCAAGTAGATCAGAGCAGGTATGCGATACGTCACTCCACTCGCTTCCTTCCGGAACAGCACAGAACGGGCAGGGAAATAGGACTGGGGTCCTGTGGTGCCGTGACGGGACTCCATGGGATGCTGACAAACAAAACAACTTTAGGTCACAATCAGATCGTTTTTTTTTGGGATACATGGTACTCACACAAACTCAATCATAGTAATGCGGAGAACATTGCTGTTGGATTGTCAAATTGTTTGGAAATTGTGCAGTTATTTTAATGCTTATACATCAGTCAGTTCTATTCAAGTTATTTTAAGTTAGTTATTATTGGGCTTATTGGGTTTAGAATTTAAATTCTAGTAACATAGCACAGGTAGTTACATTATTAGTTTCAAGTTCCAGCTGGATGCCATCAGTGCGAATTGTGGCATGAAATGAAAACTCATTGGGGGCACTACCTGAAAAATTTCCCGGATCCTAACAATTTTTGGACATAAAAAAACATCTGGGACTGGGTTGTTGTTCGGAAGGTTTGATTGGGGGTTCAAGCCCTGGTATCACCAAGCTGCTACTGTTGGGCCCTTGAGCATGGCCCTTAACTTTCTTTGCTTCAAGAGCACTTTATCATTGCTGTCTGATACCAGCGCTCTGACCTCTGCAACTTACCAAGCTGGGATATGCAAAGCAAGAATGAATCGCACTGCACTGTAAATATGAGTAATAAAAGCTCTATTTTATTCATTCTCTCATAAACCAAAAATTATTATTTTATTTTTAATCTATATTTACAGGAAGCAGCAGTTTCCAGAATTTACTAAATCATAGTCATAGTCATTAACAATAATATACTTCGATACCCGTATGATAAACAGCTGATTCCAATAATTTATTAGTCACAATGATAAAACTAAATTAGCTCTACTAAGAAACCAGAATTAAAACATTTTACCTGCAATATATGACTCATCTTTTCACAAAAGTGCCAGTAAATGGAGATGCTTTGCTGTATGTTATGAGCTTCTGCTCACACAGAGAACGTTAGCACGTTAGCGCGTTCTCTTTTCCTGTGTTTGCAGTTTGATTGCAAGACGGTTTGAGTGTCATTTTTCTAGAACAGTCCACAAAAAAAAAAAAAAAAAACTCAGCAAAGTTTTATAGCAGTTACAGTCTACGAAAAACTTTATTGTGCATAAGAACTGTAGAGTTTGCATATATGACTCCATGTAATAATTATAATGGGTCCAAACATATACATACATACATACATACATACATACATACATACATACATACATACAAACTAGTTGGAGATTTCTTTCTGAGCTTGTGATCCAGTTCATCCCAGAGCAGTTCAATAGGATTTGGGTGCGGTGACTGGGCAGTCAATTCCATGATAAATATCACTCCAGACAACTGCTCTTTATATAACACTTACAGAGCTTGGACCTGAGCTTCGGCTCATTGTCTTGTTTTATGTTGGAATCGGTGCCAATAAGCCACAGTCCAGACGGAATTGCATGGTGTTGAAGTATGGAATGGTAGCCATGTTGGTTCAGTTTTTCTTTCACCTGTAATAAGTCTCCAACCTTCCCTGCTCCAAAAATAACCCAAGCCATTAAGCTTCCACCTTCATTTTTGACTGTCCGGGTGATGCAGTTTGTCTACTATCCTGTTCTTTGTCTTACGTTTTTCTGTTAGAGCCAAAAATGTCACATTTGGATTTATAAAATGTTCACTTTCTTCCACTTATTTACTGTCCGATCATTGTGTGTTTTTGCTTTTTACAGAGTTTTTTGGCAATTTTTTTGGTGTTTCCAAACTTTTGACAGGCAATGTGTATATGTGTGTATATATATATATATATATATATATAGCCACATTGATATTTTATACTTTAAATATATTCCTCTATACTATATAAAGTATTTTCAGATTAATCAATGCCATAGCATCTAAATTAAGCTTTTTTGTAATATAGTGTTGAAATGCATCATATTTTCACATTGTATTCACATTGTACTTTCACATTGTATTTAGAAGTAAATGATAGATAAAATGCAGACTTACTAACAGACAGTTCTTCAGTGGTTAACAGTCTTTGACAGCTTGACTGCTGTGTGAGGGTGAGATGTTGAAATCATGTGAAAGTTTGCATGCAAAGAGAGAAAGAGAGAGAGAGAGAGAGAGAGAGAGAGAGAGAGAGAGAGAGAGAGAGAGAGAGAGAGAGAGAGAGACAGTTGCAAGTACACAATACCTTTTTTGTCTATTAGGGGAAAGGCCTATTCAGGGTGCTTAACGTGTGCACTGACCCAGAAATCAGCTCAACTCATCAAAAATACTGCATCCAGAAAATCATCCATCTATAGTTACTGTGTTTACACTATAGCTGTATTTCATTAAATTATCCATGCAATTATCTAATCAGCCATTGATGTGATCAATGTGCAGCTTTATTTTCACATCATGTGATCTCTGTGACTTTACCATAACACGGTTGTTGGAGTCAGATGGACTGGTGTGAGCATTTCCAAAACTGCTGATCTCCTAGGAATTTCACCAACACAACAGTCTCTAGAATTCACACAGAATGGCACAACAATCATCCTGTAAAAGTAAAGGTTAATGTATATATATAATACACACATGTCTATAAAAGCGTAGAAGGTGTAGCATGCAAGACCATGCTGAGAGCCCAGTCTACACAGCACATAGACATCCTGGATCTTGTTGAGTGATAATTTAATTCACTGAATTTGAGCTGTAGCCTCAACAATGGCACACACTTTTTATCGACTCACATACTTTTTATCGTTTATTTATGTAATGCCACTGTTATGATCACAAAGTGACGCATACAAGGAGAACAGTACACACAGCGTACACCTGTAACATATGCCAACAAAGTAGGTGTGCCTAGTAACACTGTCTACACAGTGTCTAAAAATAGCAGTAACACTTTAGGGCATGACACACTCCTAATACAATACAATACAATACAGTACAATAACTCCCAATACAACACATGAGCAACCATGTCATGTGCTGAGAACGGAGCACCACCCAAATAACAGCTGTTCATTTGTGGTAACTGACTGGATGCACTATAATCACTTAAATTAGGTTTTGGCAGATAAAACACACAATGAGTGTAAGTATAAGACAACCATGTGGTTATAAATTTGTGTATATATTTAAGTTGTTATATATTTGTGTGTATGTATATATATATATATATATATATATATATATATATATATATATATATATATATATATATATATATATATACACATACAGAAATGCAGTATAACAAAACACACGATTGAATACAATTCAACATGTCTTCTTTCCCTGTAGCCATAGCTGCACCTTCCACATACATCATCTCCCAGGATTTTGTGCATTTTTTTCATGCATTACATTTTTCCTGGGGATTTCAAATGAAGGTGAATTGTTTGTTCTTGTGTCAATTCTATGGGAAGCACAAAAAGGGTTTATAAAAACACTTAACAAATGTTTTGATCTGTTTTGGCCGACCTTCCCTTAAAAAGTCTGTCTTGTAAATATCCTTGTAAGTGTATCTGCAACCAAATACATTTTTTTTATCATCTGTCAGACATTGCGGAATAAAAAAAACACCTATTAAATCCACATAAATATGTTTGAGCTTGTGCAGTTTGCTACAGATGCTGTTTGCGAGCTCTGACTAGTGCGCTCTCTGACCGTCCAATTAAAAGACGTGAAAATGCAAACATGACTGGGCGATTTCTAGGAGACCTGCAATATGTGATGTGAAATGGTTGAAGTCTGATTGGATTTCAACCATCACATCACATACTGCTCCTAGACACAGATAGAGTTTAGGCTAGTGGAAAATCCAACTGTAAGCTTTCAATATGTCCCTATGATCCAGCTATATTATGTTCAGAAAATAAACATTTTTCTTAAGAATTTTAGGATTCTACAGAAAAACTAAAATACTGTATGTGTAATAAAATGTACAGAAGAAGCTAAATAATGGCATAGTATTATATTTATTTATACAACCCTCAAGATGGCTAGTCAGGGTTTATTTTACAGTTAAAATCCCTGATTGCAATGTATTATTATTATGCTCAATAATAATAATGCTAATAATGCTAATACTTAAATACAAAATATCGTTAACACCTAGTAACTATTAAAAACCTATTGAATTAAAGGCTGAAAATAATAATAATAATTAATAATTAATCAGAAGAAATGCATAAGCATTTCGTTTGTAATTTTTTAATTTCCCAAAATTATCCTAACAAACAAACTGTGTTATCCAGACGCGCCCGTAGATGGCGTTTACGTCATCAAAGTGCGACGCCTCCAGATACGCAGCACGTGTGTAAGGCAGCAGTCCGTATTTTCGTTTTTTTTACACGATTAAAGCGAAAGATCGAAAAGTCTTTCTGGATTTTTTCATCTATCGAGCTCGGGTAAATTCATTTTTAGGGCTGATGTTTAAACGTTTTCTCGGAGTATAACACTTTGTTTGTCTCATGTGGCGTGACAGTCAGTAAGAAATGTTTCATGTCACTGTATATTTCTGTCATTTGTTAAGTTTAAATGGAGCAAGGCTTTGTATTCAGTTGTTTGTTTGGGTTATTCTGTTAGCAAGATGACATTAATTACTTTATTGTATGCAGGTACACACAGGAAGCTCAACATTTTACATCCGGGGTCTCACCCTGTTTATTTTACCCTGCAGGACAGAATTGCATATGTTTATTTGCTGTTTTCTCATAATAAAATCATAGATTTATCTACAGTTTAGCCCCAATAAACTGACAAAAGTCAAAAAAGACAAAACAATCCAACTCTACTAGTCTTATGTGGAGCTGTCACACATACCACGTGACCTGTTACAGTAAATATTGTCGTAATACTAAACTGAGAATGTAGAGAGTATCAAGGGTGTAACTGTCACTTAGATATGAAGAAAAAAACATGGATTAACTGAAAGAAAAATACTGCATGAAACATTGACAACATGGGAAAAAGTCAGATCTGAAGCTAGAATCGAAAAAAAGAAGAAAGTCTCTGTTCTGTTTGTTTGTACAGGTCAGGAAGCAGCATGGCACAGCACTGGACTGGAGGCCACACTGCCCCCGTGCTGTGCATCGGCGCTGCAGAGGAAGCTGATGGATTTCTGGCTTCGGGCGCTGAAGGAGGCGAGGTGACTGTGTGGACTCAGGAAGGGACTCCTCTCTCACAGGTGCATTTGAGCTCTAAGGAAGATGTCACGTGTACGGTTTTCTCCAGCAGAGCCCCCGGACTGTTGTACGTGTCTCATGGCGAGACGGTGAGCGTCCTGGACCCACGCAGTCTGAAGACGCCGGTGGATGAAATCGAGAACGTCGGCGAGGACGAGATCAACTCGCTTTCCGTAAGCGAAACGGGCGCCTCGCTGGCACTTTGCGACGATTCGGGGGCTGTTAGAGTGGTGGACCTGCAGACGAGAAAAGTCAACCGCACGCTGCGCAAACACACCAACATCTGTTCTTCGGTGGCGTTCCGACCCCAGAGGCCACAGAGCCTGGTGTCTGCAGGGCTGGACATGCAGGTGAGAGAAGATCGTAAAGCCAGCACAATCAGATTCTCAGATTAGGTTCATCCACACATCTGTTAGAAAGAACTGTTTTTGCTTTGGCTTGAACAGATGCTATTCTATAATCAGGCAAATGAAGGGGCAGGAAAAAGTGACTGCAGCACAGCAGTGCAGCACAAACACACACCCTCACTAGTGTTTTGTCCACCTCTGTTTCTTTAGACACCAATAACGATACTTCACTTTAACTCACTTACAGTAATCTGCTTTATATAACCATATTAGGAGGAACCCCTTATCTCAGCGCAGCTGTGTTTTATTTAGAGTCCATTTCTGTCCTGGAATTTCCGCCTCACAAGTTGTGCCTTAAAATGGCCTAAAAACATACAGTAGTAAGACATATACATGTAATGGAGAATATAACGCTGTTAGATGGAGCCACTGATATTATAGAGTTCAGTAGGAGTACAAGTGAAGAAGTGGGACTTGGTCGTCCTCTGAGTGCGTGTGTGTGTATATATATATATATATATATATATATATATATATATATATATATATATATATATATATATATAATGAATGACCCTTTCCCAGCAATATGTGTTACTTTCCCACACTTTTATTACAAAGCTGAAGGCACACAATTGTATAGAACAACTTCGGAAACAGAAGCATAAAACTTCCCTTTACGTGAACTAGAAAACCCAAACCTGTTCCAGCATGGCAGTGCCCTTGTGCACAAAGCAGTCTCCATGAAGATATGCTTCACATTGGGTTCGAGTGAAAGATCTCCTGCTATAGAGCTCTGATCCTAACCCTATTGAACACCTTGTGGATGAATGTGAATGCTGACTGCACCCCAGACCTCCTCACCTACACCAGACTTTACTACCACCCTTGTGTTTGATCAAAACAAATGTCCACAAGTGCACTCCAAAATCTAATGAAACATCTTCCCAGAATAGTGGAGGGAATTATAGGGCACACTGGGACTAAACGTGGAATGCGATGCTCAGAAAACACATACCGTACTTATGACCAGGTGTCCGCAAACTTTTAGTTTTAGTAAATATAAGCAATATTAATGCTATTCATGTCACCTGACAGTGGGTTTAATGTTTTGGCTGATCGGTGTACATTTAAGTGGATCTCAATTGTAGAGAATCTTAGAAAATTAGAAGTACAAACATAATCCCATTAACCGATTTCGAGGAGAATTTATAGATGAGCTCTTCCACTCCAACCCATATCTTCTGGCTTTGTGCCTAGTTCAAGTGAAGGCCACATTTCATGCTCCCACATCCAAAGACATTCTATAAAATTGTGGGCTTTTCAATTTTGTGTTTCAAGAAGAACCACTTATAGCTGGAGAAAAAAAAATTCTGTTGTCTCCAATGTTTTTGTCCATATACTGTAGTAATGAGTGTGCCTGTGTTGCCCTCTAGTGGTGAACCAGCCTTATAGCAGTGTCAGACTAAACATTAATACAAATGTTGGATCATTCTGGAAAATTTTTATCCCCCCAGCCATTTTTACCAAACAGCTGCTCGTGCTGTGTAAGGGTGACTCTTCCGCTTACATGAGCTCACAGACACGATTGGCTGATTTCACTCTGGTTGATCCCCTGTGTTGTTCGATCATGTCTAGGTTAGATTTTCAGAAAAAACAACACTGGAGCTTTTATAATATTGTTGAAGGGTTTACTAATGGGTTTGTTATTCTAAATAGATGTAGCTACTGGTCAGTGTTTTGAAAGTGTTCTTATTCGACTACTGCCACTGTTCCTATCGTGATAATATTTTCCTCTCGCCATTCAGCTGATGCTGTGGAACCTGCAAAAAGCTCGGCCAGTGTGGACCTACAGCCTACAGGAGGCGCAGGAGGAGGAAGAGCGTTCCCAGCAGCAAGGAGGTCAGCTCTTCAACCCGCCTCTGGCTCACTGCGTCAGCGTCGCATCGTGTGGTAACGTTCTGGCGTGCGCTGCAGAGGACGGGCGCGTACACCTCGCCCGAGTGGGCGTCGGCTCCAGACTCGAGCAGCAGGGGGCAATAAAGGCTCACAGTCAGGGTGCCTCTCAAGCCCACTTCCTCAACTTCATGCCTCATCCTTACTTCCTGGCCACCGGAGGAAATGACGGCGTAGTGGCATTATGGGATATAAGCGAGGAACCTGTAGTGGCAGGAGAGGTCAAGGCCCAGGCCCAGGCCCAGCGCAGGAAGACTAAAAACAGGAAGTTAAAGACTCAGAGTCATGAGGTTGTTGATGGTAAGAGAAGCGAAGAAGAACTTTTAGAGGAGGCCGGATGTTCTGACCCGAATCGGACAAAGACTACGTTGAAACTGAAGTTTAATCACGAGGAGAAGGTGAACTGGGTGTGTCCGGCACGTCTAAAAGGACAAGCCAGTTTACTCGTGGCGGATCAGAGCACCAGAGTTTGTGTGTACGCGCTGTCTGGTTTTTAGCAGCATTTCTCCAAGAGCGTGGGAACGCACAGAACTGGGTTCCGCTTTATTTATTTGCATTGTGGTTAAACTAAGGCGCTTGTGAAATACAAGTCCAACCTGAAGATTCTGTCTGATTTTTATTTTTTTTTTACTTTAAACTACAGGGGTCATTCGTTATACATCACCACGTAGGAAATCCGACATGACGCGTCAGATCACTAATCATAGTTCTGTGTGCTTTAAATTTCATTCGAAACCATGATCAGTTAGCAAATGATTGGTTAATGGCATCTATACAGAAGCCTGAAAATATGTAGGAAGATTGAATGTGGAATACTTGAATACACCCAAAAAAATCCCATTCCCCCAGAACTAAAATAGTGAATTAATTAATTAATTAATTAATTAATTAATTAATTAATAGAAATTCTTGAATTAACTCAAAATTCAACCTTAAATATTTTATATTTATTTATTTATTTGAGCTGTCATTTTTACGGTACTATTTTTTATTATCGCGCGACTAATGCATTTCTGTTTGACCATTTTCAATAAAAATAAATAAATAAATATAAAAGTGGCGAACTCAAAACCTTCAACGCAACACACGTTTATTTACCACGTCCTTTCTTTACTCGGATGTCTGGGGGGGGGAACCCAACTCCAATGAAAATTTTTTTTTAATTACTAAACATTTGTTTTACTGATGCGCCATGAGGCAAAAATCCGGCAATTAAAACCGTCCGTGTGGAAACACAGCACAGGTTCCGTTTGGTGTCCTGATGATTTACGTCTGTTGAGCTCTGCTTCATGTTGAGTAGAGTTTCGTGCTGATCATGTTGAGTAGAGCATGTTCGTACTGATCATGCTCAATCGTGCTATATAGATCTTGTAACAGATCAGACGCAAGTCTATAAACTGTTACTATAGAAGCGATAGCATGTTGGAACGAGTGCATTAATATAAACTGTGATATGACTTTTTTGAAACACTGACAAATGCTATAAATATACGGAACCTTCTCTCGAGCACGTTCGAGCGCTCGTACGGACCTGCCTTGGCAAATCGAACAGTCAACAATCCGATCCAGCGCTAATTCGGTAAGCCACGTCTTACAAAAACACGACCCTGGCTCCCGGTGAGATCAGATTCGGGTTGAAAGCGCTGGATTTGTGCGTGATGCATGGACGGATTATTTTGTCCGAGTGTGCACTGAATTATAGTCGTTCTGTTCTGAAGTGTCTTGAGAGAAGTTTTTCTTTCTATTACGGGACTTTTACAGTAACAACACGAAGCTTAGCGGGTAAGACAGTGTTTATGTGGAGAGACGGAAAAAGCAATGATTTAAAATGACGAGGAATGAATCTCAGACCGTAACGTTAACAGACCGACTCGGAAATTGCACCTCATCGTTTCCGCACGTCAGAATGCGGTATTCGAATGTAAAAGAAATTGAAGTCTAAAATCTGCGTAATTTCCCCAAACGGTTTATTTAGTCAGCGTCTAGATGTAAGGCACGAAGCAGGCGTCAAGAAAACAAGGATTTTTCTTTAAACACAGTAAACTAGTTGGTACCTTGAGAACAAATAAAATAAAATAAATACTGGTTGTGTAATTCGAACATTCAGGACAATGTTTTAGATGCGAGTCGTCAACAAACAGATGGAAAACAGACTTTGTTCCGTGTGGTTTTAGGGCAGCTGATGTGTACGAGTGTGTGTGTAAAACAAGGCAAACCACACTGTCTAAAAGCCGTGTAATAAAAGACTTCGGATCCAAATACGTGACTTTGTATACCCTTCGCCGTAACCGTGTTCTGATGGTTCATAATTGGGCCAAACTCCGCTCCAAAGCCTCGATTTCGGCGCTTTCGTCCTCGTCGCCACGTGCGCTACATTCCACAAACTCCACCTGTACTGGGAGCTGAGAGAAATCGAAGTCCCTGCCCTTCTTTCCCAGGTGCGCCGTGGACCGGACCGAGCCGTCCTGAGAGGTGAGGGCCGCCGAGCGAGTCACCCTCAGGGTAGTCCTGTGAAGACGGAGACAGAGGATTGGACGATTATTAATTTTATGGCTATATTTGTCAGCAGCTTGTTATTCAGTCATGAAATTCTTAAGCCAATCCATCATCTTAACCACTGAGCTTCACCTTCCAACTTATTACAACCGTGATAAACAGAAAAGCACCTCAGAATGGACTTCAGATTTTAAGGTAGGTGAGCTACAACAGAAGATCTCCTCAGGCTGAACATATGTCAAAAAAAGCATCTGAGCTATCATGGGCACACACGTTCCTGAAATGGATCATTAAAGACTGGGAAAAGATCAGGTTCAGGGCCTCACATAAATAAACAGAAATGTAGGGTCACCCTTTTTTCCTTAACATGCTTCACGATGTGTGTGTGTGTGTGTGTGTGTGTGTGTGTGTGTATTGCCGAAATCATAATTCAAGACAGACTGAAGTCTTGCACTTGACCTTCACCCTAAACCCCGTCTGATTCATTTTCTTTTTATTCATGGCAAATTAGGGATTGGTTTAATCACATATAAATCTCACAGTCATTAACAAGCGTAGTCCAGATTTTATGTACACACTTGAACATCGAGTGCGTGGGGATTCAGCATGTGTTTTTTTGAGTATTTGTAGAAAGTGAACACTTACAGCTCTTTCTCCAGCTGCTGTTGAATCAGTTTGGCTGATTTTGCCATGGTAATGTCTGTTACATAAAAACAAAAATAAACAAAATTAGATTTTATCAGCTATGCATCACTACAGTCATATTCAAACTGCTTTAAAGCAGAATTACAATGCGTTCAATCACTACATCAGCGGTCCCCGACCTTTTTTGCCCCACGGATCGGTTTAATGTCGGACAATATTTTCACGGACCGGCCTTTAAGGTGTTGCAGATAAATACAACAAAATAAAATGATATGACCGACATAAAACTGGTAGTTTCTAAATATAATAACAATTGTAAATCCACTGTTGTTTTTTGTTCATTTTGCTCGCTTGGGGGTTTGAATTTAGCGGTAATGTATTGTGTTAGTGGCCGGAGCCCCTTTAAGAAGGTAGCGGATGGAGGTGAGACATGTGACCGAGGCATCATGACATGCATCAGGAGTGAGTCATAGACAGAAGTGGTGGAGAGAATCTGGTAATTTTCCAAAATAAAATCGTTCAGAATCAGACAATAAATAAAACGTAAATACTGTTAGTTATGTATTCTTTCTGTGCGGGGGTTTGGGGACCACTGCTCTACGGGATTTCTACAAAGTGCACCATGTGCTCGAGACCAAACCGTAAATTCAGGGATTTCCCCAAGTCTAAATTTTATACAGGTTGAACCACAGAGCTGGGGGTGAAAATTCTGATCAATTTCGGTACAGTTAGGGGCAAGAAACGATAAACATACAACTGCTTGTCTTTATTTATTTTTTTATTATTAACAGTTGATTATTATTAAAATTTGTGTACATTTTTTTTTTTTTTTTTTTACATTTAATATTAGATTTTTTTAAGATATGATCTACTTAACTGTTCTACTTATTTCAGCATCTTTTAACAAATGACTTCATTCGTACACACAATCGATGTGCGAAATTTGTAAGAAATTCTTGAAGCGGGACATAAAACGCAAAAGACTCCATATCGCGAGACTGTGATTAAAAACGGAAGTTTTGTGCATTCACAGAACAACATCCCAATTCTCCAACGCACTTTAAATCGGATTTCCGGTATGGAGTAAGAGCCTACAGTGACACTGCGCTAACTCTAACCCCTGGCATTGTTGTGTATGTTTTCAAGTTTAATAATAACAACCGCACTGTTAAATACTCTAATATGATTGGCCAGCAAGTTCTCTATATCGTTACTTTTTTTTTTTTTTTTTTTAAGTGTTAGAGAGGGAACCACATCTATTTCTTGCAGAAAACCGAATGAGCGTTTAAGATTTCTACAGGTGGATGTTGTACCTTGTTTGTTGCAGGCTATCAGTATGGTCGGAGCGTTCTTCATCACCACACTGTCCGTCAGGAGGAAGTAAAGGAACTCGGCCACGTCCTTGACCTCCTTCTGGAAAATGGCGCTATCCACCACGAACACGATCGCTCTGCGCTCACAAGGACAATCAATCAACCACATATACTGTACAACTATATACACATTCATTCCAATAATATTAGTGTTTAAAGCTTTTAGCATTTCCAATACAGTGGTGTTTATATACGAATTAACGTTATGGAACGTTTCACCATAAAATGAAGCATCTTGCGAGTTGAGAGTTTTGTCACACGTTATATGGGCAAGTGTGTGTGTGTGTGTGTGTGTGTGTGTGTGTGTGTGTGTGTGTGTGTGTGTGTATGTGTGTATGGACACCTAAACGTTACAGCCTTTATTTAGCAGATCATTTCACCATTATAATATCTTCCACTCTTCTGTGAAGGCTTTCCACTGGGTTTTGGAGCGTCGCTGTTGGGATTTGAGTTCAATCAGTTGCATTAGTGAGATCTGGAGCAGTCAGTGATCTCGCTCATCCTAAAGCTCTGTGCAGGACACTCGAGTGGTCTTCAGGGAACTTGCTTTTTTTTTTTTTTTTTGCACAAGGAAACTGTCATGCTGGAACAGATTTGGGTTCCTCCATTCCAGCCACCATGGCGACTGTATAATAGTTGTTTTTGGCTGGTTTAGTGGTGGAGCTCAGTTGTGCACAAGATAAAACACGAGTATTTCCAAACCGTGTTCTATTCAGGACTAGCGTGATGATACGCCATTTCACAGGCTCTGTACTTGCACTTTACAAAATGACATTCAAGTTCCATCTAATTTAATTTCATCAATGTAGATCAGATTTGACCAAATGCTACAAAGGTCAAATAAACACAGGACGCTATAAAAACCCTACGCCATATATACAAGCCCATTCACACACGGTCCAAGAGCCTGGAAACCCTGAGAAGGTCTCCACTGTGGAACCAGATGATCTCGAGAAGTTCTACCTGGCGGAATCCTTGAACTTGTCGACGATCTGAGCTCGTAGACCGTCATGGCCGGGAATGTCCACAAGAGTCCAGGAGGTAGGCTGTGAATAATTAAAAAAAAAAAAGCATTGAATCTGAGATCCTGGATATGAAATACATCAGAATGGTGAAGAGGGTTTTCTTCTTCTCTACCTTCTCACATTTAGTCCTGTAGGTCGCTTTGCTTTCACTCATGGAGGTCACGGTTCTGATAAACGACCCTGTCAGAAGCTGGAGACACAAATCTAACATATTCAGCAATTTTTTTTAAGGTTTTAATGAATTGAAAGATGTTTTTTTTTGGACCCTCACCCGGCTGAAGAGGAGGGTTTTCCCCGCGTCACACAAACCCATTATCAACACTGCACTCCTTGTCTTCTTGGTGCCCAAGAAAAACTTCAAAAGAACTGCAATATACAAAAATATATACAAAGTTGATTTCCTGCGAAAAAAATATACAATAAATATAATAAATATTTCGTTTAAGCTAGCGAAATTACTGTTTTTAGATACCTAGCTAGTACTTATTTTTCCCTATCCGTATTCTGGCAAATCCAACCCTTTGCGCTGTGATTGGCTAATACGTTATATTCGCCACCAATTGGGAATCTGCATACGATCCACTAGCCAATCGTCGCTGAGAAGGCGGGATTTGCCCCCAAAACGACTAGGATTTGCATTTCCTGTCGACGAAGCATTCTGGGTTCGTTCGGTTTACTTACCTACTGTAATTATAACAACGATTATCCCGACAAAAACCCCGAGTACAAGCGAAAGGTCATTTCCTGTTATTTCGTTAATCAACGAGTCCAAAAATGGCTCAGACGAAAGGTCTTCCAGATCTAAATTGATTTTCTCCTCCATGGCGGTCCTGCTGTTTCCTGAGCACCTTCTGACACGCGTGTACTGCCAGCCGCGCATGCGCAGGAGATACCTCACAGCATAGTGTATGAACGCTGGGCTGTGTATTGATGATGGACACGTGTCTATATTTCAGTCTAAAATATTTCCACAGGTTTTCATGTCGTTTATTCTCTGAAATCCAAAAAGGCAATGCTTTTTTTAGTTTTCTCGTGATCACGAATTAATTATCTCGTGATCTCGACATAAAAGTTGTTTTCAGTTGTTTGATCACCAAAAATGGCAAAGGTACACACATCCTTCACTCAAGTAGAAGTACAAATGCTCATATTTTAAAAGACTGTGGTAAAAGTTCTGACTACACTTTTTCACTCAAGTTAAAGTAAAGAAGTTTGGGCTCTGATATGTATTTGAGTAAAAAGTAGTCTTTACTACTACCTGTTTTAGTGTCACACTGGTAACCGGACCTCACGTCATGTTAATACATACAAAAGAATTTAAAGTTATTACAAAATAATTTAACATTTTGTTATCTAATGAATGCATGCAGGCTGAACATCCACCATATAGAACACAAAGGTGATGATGATCAGGTGATCAGTAATGTCTCTGTTCTCAGTCATGTTTACATCACTGACTCCCTCTGTCTCCTTCACGTTACCCCCAGACGTCTTGCTGCCTTCTGCCTTGCTCGTTGTTCGCTTCGTAAACTAGCTTCTGTCTGTGGTGTGTGAGAGCCAGGAAATGATACACCAGTTGGAGATTGAAAAAGCCACACAATGAAAAGAAATCGGTTGACGGGCTGAAATTAGAAGAAAATTTTGATCATGTCACCAAACAGATTAAAACTAAAGTAAGTCTGGTTTAAAAATGTAAGAAGTAGAAAGTACGGATATTTGTGTACAAATTTTAATGAGTGAAAGTAAAAAGTTGTCCAAAAAATAAATAGTGAAGTAAAGTACAGCTACCAAAAAGATCTACTTAAGTACAGTAAAGAAGTATTTATGGATGCTTAGGACTTCTATATATATTCAATAATTTTGTATAAACAAAACGTTTAGGCAGTGTGAAGTAAATGATGTGAAGTAAGAACGCTTTAAAAAAATAGAAGGGTTCATTAATTCTATTTTTTGCTAAGCAAAATGGAAATGATCAGAAAACCAAATCAAATGGACTTTTGGTGTGACAACATTTTGTCACACCAAGTGACAACACAAAGTCATGGATTTTGTAGGATCAGAGTTTCACATGTAGGCTGAAATATTCACTGAAACAGAAACAGCTGTGTAGGAGTTTCAAACTGGCTAAGGAACCAGCCAGTGAGGTTGTGGATGGCATTTTCATGTCCCAGGTCATACACCAGGGCAAAACTGAGCACAGCAAAACACAATGTAGTTCTACTGCATCATAAAGGTCTCTCCCAGAACAAGATTTCAAAGCAGACTGGGGGTTCAAAGTGTGCTGTTCATGCTATTTTGGAGAAGTGCAAAGAAACCAGTTGGCCAATAAAACTTATTGTAGTAGATGAAACACACATCATGCTTACTTCCCTTCAACATCAGAAAGATATCCAGCAGTGCCATCGGCAAAAAAAACCCCAAAAAACAGTGGGACCCATCTATTACATCCATCTACTGTCCGGAGAAGTCTGACCAGAAGTGATCTATATGAAAGAATTGCAGCCAAAAAGCAATACCTCCAAATAAGTAAA
The DNA here is from genome assembly GCA_039877035.1 of Silurus lanzhouensis. Taxonomy (NCBI): domain Eukaryota; kingdom Metazoa; phylum Chordata; class Actinopteri; order Siluriformes; family Siluridae; genus Silurus; species Silurus lanzhouensis. Next base: position 3,808,666 of record JBCEWE010000122.1, on the reverse strand, counting down.
TCAACTATGCATAAAAACAGGAATTGGGGTGCAGAAAATCGGCAAGCTGTTTACCAAAAGGACCACAATAATGAGTTCCTGCAGGCAAGAGTGAAGCATGGTGGAGGTTTCCTGCAAGTTATGGGCTGCATTTCTGCAAATGAAGTTGGATTTTTTGTTTTTTCTTCTGGATTATTGTTGTGATCAATGCTGAGAAATGCAGCATATCCGTCATGCAACACCAGCAGGACAATGACCCCAAACATACAAGGTCATCAAGAACCTTTTCGATTGTAAAGAAGAGTTCCAAAAATAATAGTCTCAATTGAGTCTATCTGGGATTATATGAAGAGACAAAAGGATTTGAGAAGATCTTTGAGACTTTAGAAGATCTGGATTTGGATTTCTCTTCTGTTCATTTACTTTCCAATTTAATTCATTAAAAAAAGAAACTACTTATTTTTGAACGCATTCAGATTTTACAGCATTTTTTCACAAGTTCCTACAACTTTTGCAAATGACTGTACATAATTCTGCTGTCTAATATTTGTTCAATGCTCATAGCTCCTGTAGTGTAAGTAGATGTTTCAATGTAATTGACGAATAATGTAATGTTTTTTAGCTCTATAATGACTTAAGGATATATTGTTATAGGAGAATAATCGAATATGGTATGGTAACGGTTGCATCGCACAACCCCGTCATGCTTTTTTGTTATGAATTGTGCAGTAGTGCAGTGTTGTCTTGGTGGTTACGGTTCTTCTGGGTGAGGGTTTTTTGATCACTTTGCATTAGTTATCTCAAGTGAAAAAGCATGATTAGCACCAGCAATTCCTGCTCATTCACCACTGCGGTAACCTCAACATGATCAAAAACTACAATAATATATAGAATCTCACTTTTTTTTAGATTAAAAACAATGATACAAATGTAAATACATTTGCAAAAGACATCAAAAATCTCCATCATAAGACGTTTAGCCTTGAACTTCAGCTCACGGATCTCTAGCCATCCTCCTCCTCGAGAGCTTCCCACATCAGACTTCGGTTCCAGCTCTAATCTAAAACATCCGATCCACTTTTAGGTCCTGATTAGTGTCTCCAGAAGACCTTGATTAGTGGAATCAAGTGTGTTAGATGTGGTTTGAAGTTGAAGTCTGGAGAAGGAGGGCTGGAGACCCTCACTCTAGTTCTCAGATTCAGACCAACTGCGCAGCTCAGAGCGCAAGTGGTTACAGAGACGTCCTTTGTTCTGTAGAGCAGCTGATCAGAATCATCAGCTCATCACAGAGCCTTATAGAGGGCTTTGGAATTTTTATTATTTTTTTACGGAAAGAGACTCTTGAGAATCAGTAAATACACTTTTTTGATAAGTCTATAAAACTGGAACATTTTCCTTTCACACACAAAAAAAACAGATCTCTGTCTTTTATATGATGTTGCTCAAAACATACCGAAAAAGAATAAATTTTAGGGAGTAAATAAAACATGTAAACAGTAAATCACAGTTGTGTATTACTTTAAATGGTTCACTGAACAGTTTCGGGTTCTTTGTTTCTATAGCACTTGAAAAATCTTTCCAATAGGTTTTGATAGAATCTAGAAATCTTAGAAAGTCTCCTTCATGCTGACACTCTCTGGAAACCATTACTATAGAACCATACTACATGGTGTTTCAATATAAGATCAGAAAGCTACAAGTACAAACCTCCTTTTTTCCATCCTTTCCTTTCATTACTCTTGTTTTTCCAAGGCAATCTTAACTCCCCTATATATATTTATATATAAAACCTTAAATCCCTCAAAGTTTTCGTTTATTTACCACCTTGCAATAGAGGTTTTCTCCATGATTCTCCTCTGTATTTACTGAAATCGTGGCATCCACACTTTCAACTTCCAATTGCAAATTTCAGCTGAGGTCTGGCAAACTGTGATCAAGTGCTATATATGTGTATGCCAGCACGGTGTAGAGATTTCCCTGCTCTAACACAAAGGATTCAGCTGCATCCCTTTATGACAAACATTTACAGATGTACTGCAGCAGAGCGGGGAAAATGACTAGAGGTGGTGTCGTTTTTAAAGTGCAACAAAGAAAATGGATTGTTTGGTGTTTTCAAGATGGCAACATTAAAATGATAAAATGTCGAATCCAATTACAATAAAAAAAAAAAAAACAATGGATTGTAAGTGTTCGTTTTACAAAAAAGTATGAATAAACAAAAAGAAAAAAGACAGACAGACAGACAGACAGACAGACAGATAGATAGATAGATAGATAGATACTGTGTGTGTGTGTGTGTGTGTGTGTGTGTGTGTGTGTGTGTGTGTGTGTGTGTGTGTGTGTGTGTGTGTGTGTGAGATTGCAACACTGTCATGCTGACAAGCATACTTGTGTTTAGACCTCGAACATGGATGAATGGATGGATGGATTGATGGATAGATGGATGGATGGATGGATGGATGGATGGATAGATAGATAGATAGATAGATAGATAGATAGATAGATAGATAGATAGATAGATAGATAGATAGATAGATTTTTTTTTGCTCTTTAAATGTACTTTGTTTGAATGCCTTTTTGGATACTTCTTCCTTAAAGAAAAGGATTTTTACTGCCAATCAGATCTGGTGATAAAACTCATTTCTCTAGGTTGCCACCTTGTAACCCATTAAAAAAGTTTGTTTGGTTCAAGATTTCACCCCTTTTTCCCCCCTGCATCGGTGCGTCATTACGCACGCTCCAACCATTTACACAGACACTTCAATGCGCTCAGGGGGTCGAGCTGAGCAAGTGGGGGTGGTGTGAGGAGCTCACCAGCTCGTTTCGAGCTACATATTTCAGATCGAGTTCGTCTGAGTGCTGTGAGAACCTCCCTGCTCTATCGTGTGGTTCTCTGATCTCTCGAGTGCTCCAGTGGATGTCCACGGTATTGAGCTGAACCTCGGTTTCTGTCCCCACACCGGAGCGATGGCGCGCTGCGCGTTCTGGAGCGCGTTGTGTCTCTTCTTCATGTCCTCCACCGGACTGTCTTTTGGTACCGGTTTCATTTACCCGTTCTCAGGACTCACGCTGCAGCACGTGAGCTCAGAACAAAGCGTCGCTGGACCCCCGGCCGCAAGCAGCAACTCTCAGCGCAGGTAAGAAACGCGCTCAGGTTTATTAATAACCTCCATTTTCCCTTTCATATAACTTCATATACAATGGTTTATTCAAGTGGCTTTGCTTGATTCGCTCCATAATTACATCCAGCCTGCTCCAAGCGACAGCAACCTTCATGCAGAGAAAGTTTTGACATCAGTTGAGTCTAAGACAGCATTTCCAAATCAAACCCTGATTAGAGGTGATTTCTAGTACAATTCTACTTTCCCTTGTTAGTGGTTGGTATCATCCAGAAAGTTTTATAGATAGAGTGCTTCTAAACAATATAAACATAAATACAATAAAATACACATCTGGATGGACCATTGAAAAGTTCAATTAAATGCACACGCTTTTTCTTAAGTAAAGCATGTACCCATGGTGGTACCACATCAGCATCAAGGAGAGGTACAGTTCAGTATGGTTATTTCCAAGAGAGTAACTGAACAATCAGGATTACTGGATGATTCACATTAATAAGTCTGCAACATTCAGGAAAAATGTTTGAGTCGTTGCCAAAGTGTTATAAACTCAAGTCATGAGTATACAATCCCTCGTAATCCCTTGCTACAAGTCGTAAAAGTGACATGCAAGTTATGTTAGTATTTCTATATTAACGTTACTTGAGAACACAGTGCAAAGTCATTTGGAACACATTACGCTTCAAGATGGAAGTGTGTTCCTTTCAACCTAAGGTCAATTTGTGCCTCCTCAAATTGCAAAAGCAGCAAAAGAAAACGCATCATATCCTAAGGAAGATGAGAAAAATGTCCGAGAAGCATTCCAGAGCATTCCGACTCACTCTGTTCCTGCAAAGGAATCAAACATTTATTCAGGATTATATATAGTGCAAAAATTATTTTAACATGTTACTTCAATCTTGAAGTAGTACTTTTGTTTCATACCAAAATACATACTAGGAAACGTGTACTGAATGTGTATTGGACGTCTTTTAAACAGATACAGATAGAAGACACGGCTGAGATTCCATTCTTTACAGAGTTTATCCTTAGTAACTGCCTGGTCAGGATCACAGAGGTGTCATATATGCTGCTTGATAACAAACAAAATCTCTCATTTCAGCTAAAAATAACAACCCTTCTAGTTAAGGCAACACCATTTTTGGGTTTCAGATTTTCATTGCTGGGAAATGATTGTACTAGAAACTCGTGAAAGTTCCAAATCTGTTTCCCAAAGAGTTCCTCCAGTCTATACATATTTAAGCGCTTCTGATTTAGAAAACACAGCTTTCCAGAACCAAGTCATGGTTCATATCAAAATATGGTTCACATAAGTCTCAACTTATGTACAGTGAAATATCATTGTGTACAGCATTGAGCCTGTTCACGTACGTCACAAGGTTTTAACTATTATTGTTGTCAATTTAGATGTGTTTATATTAGAGACCTTGGGTAAGATATATCTTGTCTGAGTTTCTTACTGGCGATTCCAAATCAGATCATTCACTCCACTTTTCTATGTCGAAGGCCCTTTTTTTTTGGCTATTTTTATTGCAGCACATTTCTACAATCCATGCCCAGAACCCCCAACAGCAAACATTAACCAGAACAATACTTTTTTATCTGCTACAGCCTAATCTTCCACGCATTAGTCAGTTTTGTGGTGAATGGTAGCATGTGTTGAGCGTTTGGTAACTTTTTGTTGCATGACTACGCAACCCGATATTTTAAAGAACCTGACCAAATCGGGGCAAACTCAAATGTTGCTTAAATGGCCAAGTCCATTTTTTTTTCTCCTCAGAATTTAGCCAAATGCAGCATAGAAAAACAGACCAAAAACAGACAAAAAATGTAATCCTTTAATGTAACGGTGTCAGTTTAATGAATTCGTATTCATTTGTGAAGCACATGTGAGCAGTTTGAGTTGATTTCAGGAACTGGTGCCAGTACACGGTATCGAAAACGGTTACATGCCAGGTGCATAACGGCACGGAGACAACGGTTCAGAGGGTGTTCCAGGGATGCCGATGGCCAGGACACTGCTCTAAAGTCATCAGGTATTAATCTGTGCTATCACTTTTTTATGTGTCTATGTGGATTTAGTACCTCCAAATTGTCCAAGAATACAAAAACCTTTTTACTTCTTTGTTCCATTTCTTCTCCCTTTATTTTTTCTTGAACCTTTTTCTTAGCCTTCAGCGTCGCGCCCACGCGTACGCTAGCCCATTGTTCACAAGTGTTAATGTTAAACAATAGATTGAATGAAAGGGGACAAGAGTAACCATGACAAACTATTTGCCATCTATGGACAGTTCCTTTGAGATGAAGTAACCATTGCAAGAACCTGCGAATCAATTACAGCATCAGAAAGCAAATCTTAGAATGCTAGTACAATGCTGATTTCTTTTTATTGGCAGTTACAGGGCTTTGATCAGACCATCGTATAAGGTGGCCTATCGACAGGTGACTGCGCTCGAATGGAGGTGCTGTCCCGGCTTCCTGGGAAGTGACTGCAGTATAGGTGGGTAAAAACAAAGAATTGGGTGAATCACTGATCACATACCATTATTATTGGCACATTATTATTATTTAAAAAATTTTTATTACAATTTGGCCCACACAACTCATTAAAATCATGTCCCATGTTTCAATTTGAGGGGAAGGGAATGTTTCAAAGCCAAGCCTAACCCTAACCCTATTATTAGCTTTTTCCGAGTAAAATTAAGACCAACAGCACCCCTAGTGGTCATAAGAAAATACACAACATGAGGCTGGGGCTTATTTCTTTCCAGCCCAGACTGTAGATACATGCACCCAGTCAGCATCAGGGGATTACAGACTGACACATTCCCAAGATTTAATCTACAAATACTGACACAACAGTTTGAGAAAGTGTATACAGTCATCGGTATAATGAACGTAAGCATGGTACATTATTTATTTTAAAAAGTATAATAATTTGTTCGCTAGAAAATATATTTGGAAGATCTTAAAGTAAATAGGATACGGAAGTATGGTTCCGTAGCTTAATGGTACAGAAAGTCTGACGGTTGTGAATTCAAATCCAAGCAACACTAAGATGCCACTAATGGGCCCCTGAGTGAGGCCCTTAACTGCATAGCTGCTCAGAATTTTAAATGAGATGAATGAAAGTGGCTCTGTATAAGGGCGCCAGCGAAATGCCGTAAATGTAAATGAAAAATTGTCCAATCAACGTATTTATTACATGAAATGGACGATGACACAATAGGGTTGGTAATTATTCGAAATAAAATCCTGAAATAAATAAAGGATTTTCATGTTTACCATGTTTGGTATTGGGAGGAAACCAAGCATGAGCCCAATTGAGTGTTACAGACCCAGGGCATATTTGTTTAATTAGAAATTACAAATACAGCTGCCTTTCTGCCTTTCTGTGTCTGTGTAAAATAGTCAGCATTCCTATTATGCATTATTAACACTAATTGTTTCATTGTTAAGCCATTGATTTATGCCCTCACATCTGATATCATGACCAGCTGCACCGAGTAGTATGTTTTCCACCCGAAACCCAGTCTTGCTTTTTCAATTACTTACAAATGTTTAATGAACTCGGGTTCGATAGTTAGCAGTGTGAAATCAAATGTGGCTCCATTGTACTAAACTCTTGCCGATCCAGGAAGTGCGTTTTCTTGGTATACACAGTAATCCTCTTTTCATCTTTGAGGAGAAGGAGAAGCTTTTCCAAGTTAGTATTCAGTGTGGATGCTGGAGGCTCTGTGTGCTCATTCAAATCATATGAAGAGAATTAATATACTCTTTACTACAGCCTCTGTTGCTTCACTATGTTGGTACATGGCCATCGGCTAATTGTTGCCATGGTTGGAATGTTTTTAAAAGTGTTATGGGGTAGTAATGGATCGCGGCGTATTGTTTCTTGCCATAGTGTGCTGATTAGTGAAGAGAAAAAAAAAAAGAATTAGGGACGACTGAGCGAAAATCCTATTTTGCACTCATTAGGACGAGGGTTAGGTATGGGGTTGGACAGGATCCTACTCGCAATTCTTAAGAGTATGTCGGAATCCCGATTTCTACTTATTCCATTATCTCTTCTTGTTTCTTGGCCAAGTGGCTAAGCTTAAATGACTGTCTTGTTCTTTTCCTCTCCAGCCTTTCAGTAATAAGTGCTCCGTGGTTTCACGCTCCTTAATCGAGATTCTTTTGTGTCTCTCTCTCTTTTCAAAAAAAATAAAAAAGAGTGAGCTCATCCACCGCAGGCATGGAATATCAGCCCCCCTACATACATACCGTTTAGCTCCTCCATCATACATTTCAACCCCCCCTTAACTCTATACCGTACTTTCTTTTTCCTCGTACATACATAGTCTTCATTCTCTCACTGTCATCACCCACTTTCAGGACTAGTTCCAGCTTTAGGTTCGCTCACTGACCTTTTCCACCAGTCCACAACCACAACATTGAATGTTTTGTATTGTGTCACCCCAACTTTCAGCCTGCCCAGAACTAAGGGGGGGTTGGGGTGGGGTGGTTGGGGGGGGGGTGCTTCAGTGGAGGCCGTCATGCTTAAGCATGGGCCAGCCGTCTGGAGCTGCAGAACATCTGGAAGCGCTGCGGGCCTTTTGGTGCTTGTCGGAGTGAACCAGCTAGGGAGAGCACGTCACTCACACACAGCTAGATTACACACACACACACACACACACACACACACACACACACACACACACACACACACACACACACACACATCTACGTACTGCGTTTCATCCTAGAAACCAGGGGAGTTTATTAAAGAGTATGTGAATGATAACAAGGGCACTTGTGGTGCATGTAAAAATCCTTCCTCACTTTCTTGTTAAAAGAGTTGATGGGAACGCAGCCACGGGGGCCACATCTTGTTCTCACAAATATCATGTTGTAAAATGAAGAAGAGTGAAGGGACAGGGTGAAATCGACCACCTTGTTAAAATGGAGACATCCACAATGTAAGCTTTTTGAGGAAATGCTTTGTCTGGAGCTTATGCCGCCAGTTTGCCATTGAAGTCGAACGGTATTACTGAATAAAAATACTCTCGACCTGTTGCGCAGTAGGAATCAAAATGCCAGCAATCAACAAAGTACCCCCTACTTCCTGTGCTTTGGAGACAAAATTTGCCACCTGGGGATTTTGGATCCTGTCCTAGAGAGAAAGCCGAGCTGTCTTCCGGCATTTATGTTGTTGGAATGCACTTGTATGTTAGTGCTTAATGGATTTAATGTTTAGTTCTGTCTACTGATGAAGCATCGTTCGCTCTTTGAAGAGAGATTGAACACACTCACATAAACACATTAGTAAATTGTTTCCAAAACTAAGAAAAAACTTCGCACTGGAAAAAAAGAATGTTGAAATGCATGGATTTGCTATGAATGCATGGATATGCCAACCTTGCTATGCCTAGAGTGTGTGTGTGTGTGTGTGTGTGTGTGTGTGTGTGTGTGTGTGTGTGTGTGTGTGTGTGTGTGTGTGTCTTGCTTGCATGAGAACATGCGTGAGAGAGAATTCTGGGGTCAGAATTCTAGAGGAGTGTTCTCAGTGGGAGAGAGCTAGACATTTCGAGATGTTTCGCAGGTCAAGACACTAACCCCTGATGTTTGTTCACATATTTATATAGGCCAGTCCCCATCGGGATTCTTTGTGGCGCTCCACAAACCATATGCCCCCTCCTTATCCTTCTTTCTTTGCGCTTTTTTACCCTGCTTGTCTTTGGGGTAAGACCACAGAGGTGCTGGATGTATTTGTATACATTCACCAGCGTGCTCTGTTTTCTCTCATATCACTTCATTTCCTCTCCAAAGAGGCAGAATGCAGAGAATCGGCCATTTTCCAAACATCTTGTAGAGAGTGACTCGGGTCCTCGATAGTCCTTTTGAGACTTTTTGTTCGGTACAATCGCTGCTGATGACAAATATTTAGCTTTTGCAATAAATAAGAATCGCTTGTCGATCCAAATATGGTATAAACCAAAGTCTTCCCAGGACTGCATGAGGTAAGATAGCTATAACAGATTAGTACTGATATTTAAAAAAGAACTTCTTTCCTTAATAAAGAGAAGTATAGCAACGTGAAGTACAAAACCTCTTCCTGACATACTGTGTATTTATACACACACAAAAGAGGTTGTGGGAAAGAAAGTGCAGACTTTCATTGTTTGCTTTACCTTTGGCAAAATGTATGTGTGTGCACTAATGGGCTAAGTCCTCAGAAAATCACATCCATATGGGAAGAACAGGCTGAGCACTCAACAGAGAGAAATAAACCCACCAAAGGATCACCTGACAAAGCAAGGTCTTACAATCGCCCAGAAAATAAAGGTTGAAAGTAAGGGTTTAAAGAGATAAAAGCAGATAGACACGAGTGAATTAAGATTTAAGGAGCAAAAGAAAACTCGGTTAATAGGTTACACAGGCTTTTTTTTTTTTCCTCCCTCAACCTCACACTAATGCCGTCTCTTCGAATGAAAAAAAAAAAGATATACTTGATAGAACAAAGGCGTAATCAACTTGAATATCCTTTCGGTTGCAAGATTTAGACCAGTTGCAACTAGATTCTTGGGCTGATATACAGTGACTCAAATTAAAAATAGTTTGCTGGACATGCGGAATATATGTACCAACAAACTAAAAAAAAACACTTGGGCTTGTGACTCAACAAATCCAATCATCCCTGACCTCCAGCTGGTGCTGCAACTGGAACATTTTGAGGGAAAAGTCATTTCGGATTGATCAGCAGACGCCTCAGTTTTTCTGGTTTTGGGGCATTTGATGCTAATGAAGGCCAGATTGACTGTTTTTACCCCAGCAAAGATGATTTTCCACAGGGGTGAAGCATTTCTACGGGATCCAATCTTGATGAGACCCAGGACCCAGTTTGCTCCATCCTGGCTTGATAATATGTGGAAGAGAGTGCTATCTTTACACTAAGCTGTAAATCTGCGGTTTGAAACAGTTTATGGGGCGATGTAGTAAAAACTCAAAGAGGGATTGCTAGGGCTCCCTATAGTGCTGAGAACTTTTCGCTGGTCCCGTTGAAACACTTTGCTTTCCTTCTTTCCATATGCAAAGCGTGGCCCTGATTGCGCTAGGAAGGATTTTTATTTTTAACTCCTGAGGTGAAAGACTAAGCTCAAATACAGGGACACTAAACATTAGAAGGCTGGTATTTTAAATGAAAAAAAAAAAACTTAAACACTTGGTTTTCTGATCACATTTTCAGCGCAAAGTAATGAGGTCCCAATTAACTTCAAAAGTATAATTAGAAAAGCATATATGTCAGTTTGTTTGCTTGTCTTGTCTCCTTTCCCTCCCGGTTTATCAACCCCTCCCTCATGTCATTGTGACCAGCTTCATTTCTGGAACATTCCTCCCCAAGCTTGTTGAAAAAAAAACGTGCCAAAGAAAACTAAAAGATACAGCATCCTGTTCTGAACCTTGATTTTTATGCAAGCCAGTGGATTTTAAACAGACAGAAACAGGACATGAACACAAACTGGGACTCATGTCTTTAAACTCAAAGCTCCTACATTGGACAGAATCCATCGTTAGTTAATGGAGTTAATACTTGTAAGAATCAGGCAAGAAATCTGCTCTTTGCCTTGTGGCTGACTGTTTAAACTAGATTTTTAGTCATGGACAAGATCATAAATGTTCCTGTTTTATGGAATCTAGTTATGTCAAAGCAGATCAGCAGTTTTTGTGGTACTGATGGCATGAAACACATCAAGTAGAAATCTGGTAGCAATTTCAATGCCATTGCTCCTTCCCCCTCACTCACCTTTCACACTGAGCTGCTGATGGATATCTTAGATCGTAGTCCTAGGGTCTGAAGGTAATGGACGTTTCAACATTCTGTTGTCTGGATTTCAACATGTTCAGGAATGTGAAAACCTGTACTTTGTTGTATTGTACTGCTGTTTGGTGAAAAAATGAAGTGTGAAGTTAAGCATGAGTTTGGTTCATAGGACTATTTCTATTCTTTATCCTTATGCTTTTCCTGATGGCCTGGAAGATCTCAGTGCATTTTGAGGGGCATTGGCCCAAACCAAAAAAAGGGCAATTAGAGGGTGAGTGCTTGTTAAGACAAACGATTCAGTTGTTACAAATATACAATCAAAAGAGAAGACAACATACTCTGTAATAATTTGAGACTTTATTGCAGATGTTTTTAATAGAATGTCAGATTTACACACTTGTAATAACAGATAATAACAGAAGCTATTTACTGTTTTACATTTTGATATTTACCTGCTCCTTTACAGCAAAACCTTTTTTTATCTGGTGCTATGTCTTGAAATATAATTTATAATATATTATAAAATAACCTCATCATTTATAATCCGCAATTATATGTTATTTCTAAAGGGATAACTGGATATTTCGTACAAGTTCTTAGCACCAAATTGCTTCAGCAGATGATCCACTGACTATAATGTGGATTGTAATGCATATCACCTGGTAATGCAACAACCTTTGGGAACTTTTATCTCCACTCTGCAGAGGGTGATGCTGAGCTTGGGGTCTGGTGTGGTGGTGGTGGGTAGATGGTAAGAGGGGCACCTTAGTCAATCAGAGCAGAAACTGTATGGCCCTGAAAGGCCTAGATGGCCAACCCAGACTTCTCTGTCCCTTTTGGATGCAAATTTCAGCACCTAATTAGAACTGAAAATGTAATCACTAGACATTCCCAAGCCAAAAGTGGCATATCATTTCTCCTAATTTGAAAGGGTCTCCATGTTGTTCACCAAGCAAAAGACAACCAGGTTAATTTATCTATGGTGCCTGAACTACCTAAATTTGTTCCCTTAAATGTCTTAAAATACACTCTACCATGATTACAAGTCTGTCCATAGAAGGATTTGCTTCTTTCGATTTTGAAATAAACCTTCACCTGCTCCAGGGTTGCAGTACAAGGTATGCTTCAAAGTTAAAACAAACTCCCGTCATGATTGCTTGTGCAATTATGCACTTAGATCGCAAGTCTCTGTGTTGCATCAACTGTTGTTCAAAAATTAAGTTGATGTGTGTGGGGATGGGGGCGATGGTGGAATAGTTGATGTATGCAATTTTCTGGTTTATCCTTGACTCCAAATTGGGTGTGAGGCTAAAACAGCAGGGTGGTGTAAAATGCTTGATTGAGTTCTATATGCACCACCCAGTAACATGTCATGCAACGTCTGTTTTGATGAGCCCAAGACTTACCTTCTAGCCTGAACATGTAGCAGGAGATAATTGCTCAGCTGTAGCCCTGACTAATCCAGGATGTTTAAATATAGATGCTACAATCATTTCCTGAGCAATCTTATTGAGTGTAGGGAGTCAGCGAAACACAGGCATGATATCATCGTCCAATTTGCTATGGAGTCTTAGTTGTTCTGAACATGGAAAGTCCAAATTCAGTGTTAGCCTTGGTGGCTACAAATGTTTTTTTGGGAGCAGTGCTTGTGGGTGTCCTAAAACTGTGACAAGAACGTCATTCTAATTAAGGCAATGTGGAATCTTCTAGAATCTTTCCAAATCTGCATTATTCATGGTTGTTTGTTTTGGCCAGGAGTCCAAACACTACTGAGAAATATGATTGGATTTTAATGAAAACATTTCATTAGGGGCATTAGTCTTTTTTTTTTTTAATGGTTTAAAACAGATTTCTAAAACCACATGCATGAGTCAGACAGATGTTATTCTCCAGTTGTAACGCTCAACAGCTGCATTTGAGTAGTAACAAGACTAAACTTATTGCAGAATCACAAGCATAGCATCATATATATATATATATATATATATATATATATATATATATATATATATATATATATAGAGAGAGAGAGAGAGAGAGAGAGAGAGAGAGAGAGAGAGAGAGAGAGAGAGAGAGACAGACAGACAGACAGACAGACAGACAGATAGACATACATAAAAAGGCATAATGGCAAATCCTGATACAGGACAACATGCTAACTTGCCCCCACCTTGTCGAGGCAGCGTTTGTGTGGCCACATTTGATTTATGATGTAATGTCTGTGTCAGCAATATTAGTCATCTCATCAAACGCAAGCTCAGAGGTTATCTTGGCTTTTGCATGCAGGCTACGTGACAAATTGTTGCATTCCAGCTGAGCAAGTCAGTGCCAGGCAGCATGAAATGCAGACATTCCTACAGCGAGAGTGTGTGTCATGATTGAATTACCGAATATCCTTGACACTGGAAGTTGATTAGACATAAAGACCCTGTAGAGATGCATCTTCTAGCAAATACTCTTGGGTATTTAGGTATAAATAGGTGAAGTGGATACTCAGTAGTTAAGATGCGAATTTAGATCTCGGCACCACCAAGAGAGCCATTGCCGGGGGAACAACTCAAGACCCTTAAACCTCACAAGATATGTTGCGTTTGTTGCTCTGGATAAGCACAACCAAATGCTATCATGGTAATTAAATGGAAAGAGTATTCTTATCTCAACACTACCAGTAATGCATGGCTAATCGATTAAGTAATCGGCTGGCGGATACCTTTGACTTCTAGCACTCTAAATGGCTCTTTGGTTTGCTTTTAACATTTACATTATCAGCATTTAGACACCCCATCAAGCGCGACGTACGAAAGTGCTTTTAAGTCTCTATAAATGAATAAATCAACAATCTACACTAATCTTTAAATCTAAAGGTCTACAACAGAAAAAGTACCATTTCTACAGGCAGAACATTGTTACAAAGCTACACACTTTAAATAACCCTTTAAAGTTCTTGTTAATAGGTTAATCCAAACAAGTGGACCATCTTTCATTCGCCATTGGTTATGACTACGTTATAGTAAAGGGAAGGTGTTAGCTTAGTGGTTATTGGATTCGAAGGTCGTAAAATTCGTACCCCAACCACACCAACCGGCCACTCTTGGTCTCCTGAGCAATGACTTACCCCTGTAGTGTAGCTGATCATTTGTATGAACAAGATAAAATGTAAGTTGCTCTGGATAAGGACGTCTGCCAAATGCCATAAATGTGAATATAAGTGAGGAAAATATATTTTGGTTGAAAAAAAATGGTTCTACATGTTTCTCATGTTGACTCAATTCCAATCCGATAAAGTTTTTCAGGTCACTGTAGTCGCATCACACAAAAACGCATATTTCAGTGAAATATATGGTACTATATGTGGTGCTGAAGACATGTCACACCATATCACTTTGCAACCACTGATTATTTAAGCATATTGAGTACAGTATTTTGGCTGATGGAGAGCCCACTTGCTTAGCACATGGATCTGAAGAAAGGTTAGACACCATGGCAAATCTTGAAAGGAAGTGGAGGTGGCCTTTGACTGTAAGTTAGTGATTTAACATCAGGCCTAGAAATGAGATGTCTCCAAGCTTTTTTTTTTTTTTGAGACGTCGCCTTTGCTTGCTCGGATGTTGCCGTATGTAGTGTGGTGTTAAAATGAACTAAAGCATTAAAAAAAAAAAACGTTGGTCTGGTAGCTTTTTTAGGCATACCTTATATGTCTGAAGTCAAACATCATCAAAACTTAGCTTTAAAAAGCTAATGGTTGCATGATAGCCAGGTGGTTAGCAAGAAGACCTGCAACACAGGCCATACTTTGTACTTCAAAATACATAGAATGAAAAGTAAAATATACTCACAGCAACCTGAAAAATTCTGATCTCTACTGTGTTTTTAGCAAGCTAGCTAATGCTAGCCCCAGAACCGGAATTGAGCACTATGGAGTTTAAATTGCATTTCTGTACCAAAACAGGGCTTCTTCAACCCAAACCAACACTAAATACTTTTGAAGACAAAGACAGCTTTGTTTTCTTAAACGGTGTTGAATAATTTCTGACCTTACTCTAGGTATTTTTTTTGTGGTGTTAAACAGTACTGTGCTTCCAGCAAGCCAGTCTTATCTTTGCGGCGAATACACCGGCCTGGCACGGTGATGTGAATCACCTGCTCAGCTCGGGGGGAAACAGCTGCTTGGTTTTCTTGGACTGGACTGAGTTATGCTGGCATGTCTGGCGATTGAGCAGTCATGTCCGGCCACACACTGCCCCAGACACACAGCACAGATGTCTGAGACAGGCCTGGCAGCAGGAGGCATTCCGTTGGTCACGGCTGGCCACACACCCCCTCACACATTATGTATATCTTGGGTGAAATTCAGCTCTCCTCATCTTTTCAATGTCTAATGGGCGTCATGCCTAAGCTATACGATCGCCTGTGCGCCTCTTCTCTCTTTCTTGCTCATGTCCTCCCACCTTCCATCCTTTTCATCTCTGTTTTCATTTCCAAAACATATGTTGAACTCTTGACTCGGACATATAAATAACTCTGCTATCTCGGGATAAATGGGTAGAATTCGAATGCTCAGGGAGATCAGTAGTAGTTACGAATAAGACGAGTGTTTACCCTTAAGATCCAATTTGTGTTTAGCCATAATGCAGCAACAATGTCATAAATTCCTTTGTCATTCTATATCTAGGCAGACTGTAAATGAATTCTCAGGCTGGACCTGCAATAACCTCTGACCCCTCTAGCCATGTGTCTTATGCTGTCCCGAACAGCTGTTTGTAAAAAGGTTGGCATTCCAGAAGACAGCTGGAGGGTCTAATGGTGCCAGGGTGCATATCATTAGGCAATATGTAGTATATATTTGACAGCCCATTGAAACTGTACAGTTGTACTTAGAGCAATTTTGTTTTGTCACTGTATTGTAACTCTGGACTATTTGGGCTAGTTTCTTTTTTGGAACACAATTTGTGGGAATCATGAAATCTGTGGAGGCAGCTGTTTTTGTTCTTTTTTTTCTGAGGGTAATTTAAAAATGTATATTTCTTTTCCTCTGTCAAGTTCCCAGAGGTGCAATTATCCAATATAATAGTCATGTGCTGAAAATATTTTAACAAAATGATGGTGACCAGTAATGTTTTCTTGCATCCAGAGAGAGAAAGTGTTTGTAGACGTCTGTCCATAACTATGTGTGAAAGGAAGGCTGATCTGGGGTAGGTTTGTATGTGTGTGTGTGTGTGTGTGTGTGTGTGTGTGTGTGTGTGTGTGTGTGTGTGTGTGTGTGTGTGTGTGCAAGTGCATGTTTTTAACTGATATTTCAGAGGCCTATATATATATTTCAGATGATCTGAAGGAACTATAATTACTTCAGTATGAAAGTTGAGAATTTAAAGAATACCTCAACATTTTTATCATAATTTTTTTCCTGACACGTCAAGTGGAGTTTTCACGTAACATCTTGTAATCAATTTGATAGTTTCACAATTTTGCTTCTCATTTGCAGAAAGTTCATCTCTACTTCAATCTATTAGACCACCCACTTCCACTAATAATGGTGTCATTATCTCTGGTTACATCAACCCCCATCAAATCACTTTCATGCCTGTCATTTGCTTCACCTGTTTTCACATGTCACCTCCAGTCGTGACCTTTTTTCATATCAGTTTTATTGCACCACCTGTAGTCTTGTTACACCTGGTCATATCACCTTCTGTCTTCTGTCATGTCCAGTCATGTCATCTCTGGTCTTATCGCCTCTGATCGTGTTTAGTCTTTAGTCATGTCATTATCTCATCTCGTCTCATGTTTTGAACTCTGGTCGAATCACCTCTAGTTATGTTACCCTTTGGTTACCTCATCTCCAGAAATGTTACCTCCAGTGATCATGTCACCTCTATTCACAATTATCACTTATGATCTTGTCATCTCGGTTTTGATTGTGACACCACCAATATTGTCTCCTCCAATTGCTCCAAATGGCCACCTTCATATGCTCTAAAGGACACTTTGTATCATTGCCTTACTTCCAATGTGACCACTGTATAAACAACAGTCATTCGACTTCCAATATCAGTGAGTAAACAGGAGTAAACAATTAACAGGTTTTATGTCCTTTTCTTAATTCAGGACATATTGAAATTCATATGTGTGGAAAAATACACATTATGCTGCAGATGTTCAAGATAAAAACTGGACTGAGAAATACCAGTATAATATATTAATGCTAAGACTGGGAGCTATCTAGTTCTGCACCTGATTTGACTGTATTTTAAACAGACTTTGCCCATACCATGCTGTGTGTTCCATCTAAATACGGCCATAAACCATTATTCATTTCCAAAGAGGGCTGAAAATAATTTAACATCCATGTGGTCTGAAAGTATTTTGCCAGATGTATGTACGTATGTCTGTACTGTAAGCCTCATAGAGTCTTCAGGTTCAGCTCAGCAAACATTCATCCAGCAGAATTTTTTCTTTTTTTATATATATATATATATACATACACCCCAAGTAACTTGTTTGCCATAACCATGAAATTAAACCCTGCCAAACGGAAATCCTTACTATTTCTTAGTACTTGGTTCTTTTGGACTTTTTAGACATTCAACACCACATCCAGACTGATCATTGTGTGTAGGCCCTGTGGTTATGGACCAAACCAATTCATACCCTTGATAAGTCTTCTGGAGTGGGCAGTATGCTAAATCTTTCAGCCTTGCCTCTTGGTTTGATTATTGTTACGAAGAGGACTGTTTGAAAGACTTGTTTTTGTTGCAGGCTTAGCCACGAAAGGAGTGTTTATCTAGAAAATGGGATGGAAAGTGGTTATGCTGGTTACATAACTATTTTGTTTATGTAATGTATTTGGTTAACTTTGGCTAGCACTTTGGCATCTGACCTAAAAGGTCTAGAGCGCACAGTGGCACATTGGGCATTGTGTTTTCCTAGCATCTGGGCACACAGCAGGGAAACTGCCATGGGGCAGACAGACAGAAAACAAGTGCTCGGAAGTTAAGAGAGCGATGGAGCAGTAAATAATAGCAGTGACAGGAGAGGAAGTGAAGGAGAAGAGAAAGCCTGTCCGTACTCGTAGGTGTGTCAGACTTCGAAGCTCCTAACGAATGGGCTGATTTAGTGCTGGAATAATACAGTAACGAGTCGTAATTTGTTGTTTCAGTAATGCATTCGCTCAAGGGACTCGTTTGAGGCATTCATCTGCTGGCACTGTGCTGTACTTCAGCTGCCAACTCACTACCGTTCATTTCTGAACAGTGTTCCCTGAGATCCCATCCAATTAATGTCCCTGCATACAGTCTGTACGTTTAAGGGTATAGTAAGTGATAGCTAACTGATATTTTCCAGAGGCCCTCATTCCATAGTCATTATATATGAAACAGATCTTGTTTCTTTCTGTCTCTGAGAAACATATATATTTTTTAAAAAAATGACTCTTTTTTAATCTCTCATGCAGAATGTCTGAACTGTACGGGTTACACTGGACTGAACTATCGCCTGAACATCCTCGAGAGTAAGGTAAGAGCACTGAAATCAACCATGATATGAGCTAAGGATTTTCTGCATTTCCTCAAGCCGAGTTAAATTGAGCAAATATGTTGAACAGACGTTTTGACAGAAATCTTTGGTGCATAAAACAAATGGACAAATTGACCACATTTGTCCAACTGTCAGAGGCTCGAGGTCAGGATTTTGGGGCGAAGTGGTAGCTCAGTGTTTAAGGTGTTGAATAGGAAAGTCATGAGTTTAAATCCTAACACCACCTGGCTGTAAGTGCTGGGCCCTTGAGCAGGGCCCTTAGGTGATCAGTGTATAAAATGACATCATTGTAAGTTGCTCAATTACACTGCAATGTATAACTTTATCCCTGTCCTATTACCTAGACAGCTTACTGTTTTTGTTTTTTTTCTCTTTCCAACTTGGGAGCATAACCAGGAGTTGTTTTTTTTACACCAGAATAATGACATTTATATAAGTATACGCCTATATGATTTACTTTCATTCAATTTATTCAACCTACATCATAATAACTGAAACAAACTAGCTTTTAAATAATATCACTTTGGCCCCATTTTTATTGGTGAAAGATTCAAGTATTTAAAACTCAAGTAAAAAGGAGTCCACTTTATTTGAGTAACTACATTCATATGAATGGCCCTTATCCAGAGTGACTTCCAAAGTGTCTTTAATTCTTCATCAGTAATATTGGCTCATTTTCATTTTAATAATTTGGGCTCATGATCATTTTAATAGATATAAATCAGTGACTCATTAATATCATTTTATGAATAGATCAGTGTGCTGAGAGTAACATTCGAGTCTTTTCACATAAACTGTGTTTAATAAGCAAAGAGAATTAGAATACCATCAGTCTAAAATTTATTTGGGACCTAAATAAAAGAGAGGTAGTCATTTAAGAACCTCTCAAAAAGAGGTCAGTTTTTAGACAGCTCGAGACTTGACTGTTCAAGTGGAAGTTTGTTTAAACACCTAGGTGCCTGAACAGAGAAGGTTCTGGAAGCATGTCTTCCTTGTACCCTGAAAGACAATGGGGAGAGTCGAGCAGTAATTCTGGATAACTACTGAGTAACTGGTAAATATCAAGTACTAAATGGTAGCAAAACGTTTGAGATTTTGAGTATTGCCATGATCTTGGACCCTGTTCAGAGATAATACTTTCCAAAAGCAAGAACTATGATTGAAGGGAAAAGTGCACAACCGTGAGGTACACCAAGAAATGGTTTTCTGAAAATCATGGTTGCCTTCGATTTAAATAAAACAAATCCAATCCTTACAGCATTTCTGCCAGTTCAGAAGTGTGTTTTAATCAGCCAGCATGAGTTTTTAGTCTCAGATCATTTACTACTTGAAATAATCCCTTTCTTTTAGGAACCATTTGTTGATTTAATACATTTTTCTGAAATATTATACAAAAAAAGAAATCTGTTAATGGATCTAAAAGGAAAGGCCTGTAGCCCCCTGTGATTCAGATATATGCTTGTATTGGATTCTGGCCCACATTTCTTTTGTAATTAAAAGACAAATGAATAAATGTAAATGTACTCTACCGTAGACAGTCAGATATCAACAGTAGATTTTTTTTATGCTAGTTTGTGAAATTGTAATATTTAAAAAGTTTTGGTAACTGTTTTGTGCTTTTGGCTGTGTATTAGATCAAGTTGTTACAGGGTGCTGGAGCTCGTTCTCCATCTATCAATACTCAGCCGGAGAGATCAACAGACAACGAGGTAGAAACTCCAGAGCCCACTCCTAGGGGACCCCCACCTTTTTGGCAGCCAGGTGAGCCAATCACCTGCCATCACTTTTCGTAACAATTGCTCATTTTAACAGGGACCAGCATTTCACCCCGAGAAGAGAGCCTCCCTGAGATTTGTGGCCACATACATGGAGAAAGTAATGGCCATTGGAGTGGAGGAGTAATGACATGTTGAGTCTATAAATGCTGGAGCTTAGAGACATGAATAAAGTATATTCATATTTCTTTGGGGCTCAAGTTGCCAAAAAATGTCTCGTGTCTGAAAAATCTCACCTGCTTTTTTAAAAGCGTTAAAGAAAAGTCTTGCTCTCTGGTGAATATTAGAATTTAAGCAGGTCAGGGGAAGAGTATCAATACGCAAAGTTTCCAAACCGAACAGAAAGTTTTGTCTCTGAAAGTTCAGGTCATGGAATTGTCAAATAGTGTCAAGCGGGTAGTGGAGGCTCCGTCGCAAAGGTTCAGTGCTATGACCAAAAAGTTGTGCGGATTACCAAGGGACAGATGGTCTCATTCATTCATCTGGATGTGAAGAAAATGATACACCAATGTATCCACAGGAGCATTTACGCAAGAAATCTGACATGCATAAAACAGGGTTGCCAAGGTCATGTCATTTATGGCAAACTAACCCTAGCTTTGTTCACAGATAAACAGTCCATGACAGCCAAAGCCCTGCTTTAAAGCAAATAATGGGATCAATTCAGGAACTTCGAAGTCTGTAAGAGACAAAGAGAAATCGTATGTGCGGACATCGTATCTACTGTATACGGAACCATTTCATTTGTAAGATATATTACAAAGATTGGTACAAGGAAAGGAGGATTATGGAGTGGATAATGTCCGTACCAGGCAATGATAAAAAAAAAAAAAAAAGCAGATACTGCAAATCAGAAAAATCATGCACTAAACAGTGAACGTGTTTCCCATGCAAGGAAAAGAGACTAAGAGAAAAAAGAAGAAAAATGCATCTCATTTTTCCAATGCCCGTACTTTTTGGGGGGTAGTGTCAGGTTTTTCTGTGCAGTTTGTGAGATGTAGTTTAGTTACATTTTTACTGAGATCTGGCAACCCTGGATGAAGACGTTAGTGTGGAAAAATGTTTGTGTGGTGAGTTTGTGTAAATAAACACAACACAAATGTGTTCCTATACTCACCATTGTGAAAATCCGCACACATCAAATGATTGTACAGTTGGCATGAGTCACTTTTACATTTATATCAGGATCACAATTTAATAACATTTCATAGTTTTTTTTAATTGCACAAATAGAT
Source organism: Silurus lanzhouensis (assembly GCA_039877035.1). NCBI lineage: Eukaryota > Metazoa > Chordata > Actinopteri > Siluriformes > Siluridae > Silurus > Silurus lanzhouensis. The sequence goes on along the minus strand of JBCEWE010000122.1, from coordinate 3,787,221 downwards.
CTGGTGAAACTTTGACTTAAACAAATCAAATATATCCAAAAGATATCCACACGTAAATCTCGTAGTTAATTATATGGCTAGTATTATTTCGGGGAGATGAATTTGGGTGGCGAGGGCACCGTATAGTTTGATGGGCTTTTCTGTTTGGGAAGTGCTCTGAAAGTAAATTATATATTTATAATTGATATCATTTATAGCTGATCTGAGCTGCAATTCTCTACAAGTTACAACAATTTCTAAAATACAAGTCAAACCAGGCCTTTTTTTTTTTGCTAATTTTACAGGTATTAAAATGGATGCTAGCATTGCGGTACTTGCTAGTGTTGCATGCTGAAATAAATCAAGTTCCAGGCGTGCATGATTTGATGCGTTCATTTAATGTATTTCATTTTCCCTCTCTGCTTACAAAATGGAAGCGCTAATTCCAAGCCTTTACACACTTCATACTGTCTTCTTTCTTCTTACTTAACTCTTGGTTTTCAGTCCTCGTTTACACCTTTTTTCCCTGCTAGAGCCCCCCACAGTTTGATTGCTAGCACAACATGCCTTCTTGAGCATTCATCACAGAAGATTGAGCAGTTTCATGCATTTACACCAACATTTCTCCAAATCAGACTTTATGCATTAAACCCATCATAAATCCAAAACACAACCATCAAAATGAACTACATAATGCAAAACAAAAAACATCTGGGGGTAAGTTGCTAGTGTGTCCTATTACTGACGGCGCACATGTCGCCGGCCAGTCCGCAGACCGTTAATCAAGATGGCAGACAACAGTGTTAGCGCATTCATGGAACAGCGTGTGGTGATGAAGTTGCTTGTAAGCGAAGGCATAAAACCAGCGGATATCTACAGACTTCAAGTACAGTACGGTGATGAGACGTTCAGCCGCAGTGACATATTTGAATAGTGTAAACGTTTCTAAAGATGGCCATGCGTCTGTCAGTGACAATCCCAGTCGTGGTGGTTCCCTGATGATGAAGTGAAGCAGGCTGTAGGAAGGTTTAGGCGTACTGACAATTTTTTCTATGCCGAATCTTTCCAGGCGTTAGTTAAACCCTGGCGTAAATGTATAAATGTAGTAGGGGAATATGTCAAAAAATAAATGCAGTTTCCACTACTTGAAATGTGTTCTTTTATTTTATGAACTCGAGAGTCCCGGTTTGACTTGAATACGCCCCTTGTATTTTTGTGTCACTGTTTTACACTAATCATATTTGGGGTTTGTTTCTGCATGGGAGCATCAGCAGAAATGCACCACTGTGAATGTGCTCAGTGTGAACAGTGACAACTGGAAATAAAAATTTTCTTTAAAGCACAAATGCTTTCGAAATACACACATCCTTCTATATGGTAAGCAGGAACAGAACTGCTGCCATGAAACCTCGTCGATCTGTTCCAACGTTCTCCAGAGTCTCACAAATCCAATGTTCAGCACACTTACTCGGTGTCCATCAGTAAAACCGCATGCAGAAGACTAATGAGGGTGCTATTGTTTTCAGTGCTGCTTTACACTCTTTACAAGCCAAGATTAGATTTCCATTAAAATCTCAATTTCAAATAAAATGTCATTATCCCATGAGGTCCTTCTTCATCATATTTCCTATTTACATCTGTGTGGGCCCATCCAGTGTTTAATCTGGCAATCCGAACCAAGTCCTGGTTTCACAGCGTCAAGTCAGCTTAATAGATTGGAGGTAAAATTCCCTCAGTGCAGCAATACAAAAAAAAAAAAAACTGTTTTATACTATAACACAAAACGACACCCAGCCTAGGAGAATGAATTCGTTAGGGTACATTTCAGGCTGTGAGAATATTCAGTTATTCCAAATATACAGGGTCTACCATATTCAATTTATGTTGAAAGGCTGAAAGAAGAGGTTCTACAGATTTCTTTTTAAACTTTATTTAAAGATATAGCAGATAATAAATGGGTGGTTTTGTATTATTTTGGCAAGAAACTAAATATGCATGAGAAAATGAGGCATGAGTTCTATTACTATTATTATAACTAATGTTCTTCAGAATGTAGAAGGTAAAAAAAGATAACATTTATATATATTGTATTGTATATTGTATTTTGTATAATATACTGTATATAATTTTTTTTATTATAAATGAGTTTGTTTATAGTTTATAAACCAACTCATTTATAATAAAAATATATATATATATATTATACAAAATACAATATACAATACAATATATCTTATACCTATAAAATGTTTTATTATAGATTTTACACACTTGTAATATAAATATATTGCATGCCTTCATATATAAAGTTTATGTATAAAAACCCTTCGCCTTAAGAATAACATGCAGTAAATTTTTTATGTACCAAACACACAAAAATAGTCTATAGTTTCTTCTTTTTTAAGAAGAACACTACAATTATCTGCAGCCTTACAATTAATTTGTTACGTCTGCAAAAGAATAACAGCAAAAGGTCTGTTCCTGTATGAAACCAAATGTTGGATACACTTTCAAAACATGGAAAATTCTCCATGCTAATTTTTTATACTCATAGACTTCGTTCTGATTCAGATCTGGAGACTGAGATGCAAAATTCACATGTATTTGTATCATCATCTTGCTGAAAGCTCTATTTATGGCCAGAAGAGGCCAGAAGAGCCAATCCAGGATTTGGGCAGAAATATCCTGGTACTTATCAGAATTCATAAAATCATCAATGTCCAAAAGTTTCTGAGCCAACATTCACAAAAGGTTAATGATCCATCTTCAGAATCTTATCATCTTTGTGAACAAACATACTGCTGGTCCTCATGACCGTTGCAGTTCTATTAAAGCTATTTTCTGAAAACGTATTCTTGTGATCTTCAAACAGTTTGTTGCTATAAACGTGGTGTTTAATAGAATTTTCTGAAATCCCATCGTCACTGTAAAATGTGTTCACATCCTTTTCCTAATTTTTCAGCCCCTGAATTTGTGTTAATGCCTTTATAATTTGAGTAATGCTTTGCGCAGTTCAACAACCATGTGACTTTTTTTGTGTTGACATGTTTGAGTTTTTTATTTTTCCCCATGGTAATGGAGGACAAATGGATTTTACATGTGTGCAATTTAATATTTATACTCAAGGACAGCTAGGCATGATTAAAGGAATGGGGTCTAAGCACAAATGAATAATATTACTGTAAGATTTTCAAAAATTGCTTTGTATTTATGGGAAATATTCCGTACACAGGGACAAGGGGCCCTCCCGGGCCTTTAGGACCACCTGGTTTACCTGGTTCATCAGGACCTCCTGGACCTGCAGGAGAGACAGGTGCTCCAGGCCTACCAGGACCCACAGGTCAGAGTCATTATCCATTACTTTCTGTTACATCAATGTTGGTGCATTTCACCAGATTTTGCCATATGTTCTGTTTATTACTTAGCAATGGATAGCTGTTTAGGCCATCTTTCTAGATTTTTTAGCTATACAGTTATCTTGAAACACAAACTATGTGATTAATTTATATCTGTGATTATAAATTTCAAGTTTTAAACTGACAAAAAAAAAATCCAGACTAATAAGAGCCAGTTATCCATCAATCCTGTCGAAAACCAGGAACACTTGTATGTAAATGAAAAAGTCAGAGGTGGTTTGATGTAAACATTGAGTTCATTTATGGAAGTCTTTCCAAAAGTCTATAATCAAGGTGAAAAGCAAGAGAACTTCAGTCAATACTAACAGACCATGAATTGTTGCTAGGGAGACAAGGAAAACAATACACAAAGATATGAAAAAAACAAAAAAAAACAAAGAAAAAGAAAACAATGGATGAGTCACGGGGCAAGAAGTTATAGTGGAAACATATGCAAGATAATGTGAGGATACAACATGAACTAAGCAATGTATGTAAAAAAAAAAGACTGCATAGATTGAATGAGCCTGATCAACATAGCACCAGATGAATCCTTAACATTGTATATTTGGAGGAATTTAAACAAGACAGGAAGTGTTGTTATAGGAAAGTAAACACTGAAAGAATCCTGAATTTCACCATATCAATAATTATAGGTTTTCTTTATTGAAAAAAACACCTTTATTATTAGTCGTATATTATGTCACGGTTCCACCCTGTAAATCTACTCAAGTAAAAGTTTTTGGTGGGGTGGTGAATTCTAATGTAGTTCAAAAAAGAACAAGGGGATATAAATCTCTAACTAGTTGTTTTTGAAGGAAAAACCTTCACAAATTAAAGTGCAATAACAAAAATGAAAAAAAATAATAAAAACACTACAGTTCAAGACTTGAGTCTAATCTGAGTTTGCAGCGAAAAGTACATTTCCTGTTATAATATAATTTATGATCATGAGATAAATCACAAATGCAGATTCAGGATTCAGACAGTGAGAACACACATTGAACAACTTTCGATTCGCACCGTCTTTCTTTCTTGTGAGTTTAGTGCGTTCGTTCTACGCCCATCAATCAGTACAGTAGATTCAGAGGCACGATTTTTTCCCCCTTGTTTTATATTTATCTTTTTTTTAACTCAGTAATGGATATGATTTAAAAGGTAGCTAAGTGAACTACTCAAATACAGTAACTCGAGTAAATGCAATTTGTTACTTCTCACCTCTGCTGCACATAAGTATAAATAGTCATCCTTGTTTACAGGCCCTAAAGGGGAAAGAGGCTTTCCAGGTGAAATTGGACTTCCAGGTCTGCCTGGTCCTCCTGGACAACCTGGCCTGCCCAACTCTATTCCTCTACGAGGGGACGTATTTCAGGGTTTCAGTCCAGACGAAACAGGTGAGTGGATTCAGTATACATTTGTCATACGTTCAGGTAAAAGGTATCCTGACGATGTGTATGAAGCTCATTCAATCATTTATGTGATTGTAGATGCATCAAATTGGTCATTTGTCACACAGTAGCACTCGAAGGATGTGCTTCTAGGATGTATTGAAACACTTGTCACTACAGGACAAGCCTTCAAGCTTGAGTCTCCTATCAAGTATGTTTTTTGCAAACCTGATTTTTGAGGGAGGTCTTTGACGAGTCTTGTCACTGGTCTGTGGATGTAGTAGAACTAGGAAAGAACAGCAGATCGTAGTTGACCTCATGTTTGTGTAAAAGCAAGCTGCATGCCTGCGCAGATGGCGAATAAAGATATTGTCAAGAATAAACAAACGTGTGCAGCCAAGGGCTCAGCCCTTTTAGTCATCATTTCCTCTGAAGAGACTTAAATGAAATTTATGACAATATAAGCTGGTCTAGTAATAAGAAAATAATGAATTTAGAAAATGATGAATAGATTTCATTACTCATTTGGTTTCCCTGACTTGTTTGAGTTCCATCTCAAAAACTCCAATGAGTCAAGTGAATTCCATTCGATTCAATTTAAGTGTATTTCTGTAGCACTTTTCACAATGGACATTGTCCCAAAGCAGCTTTAAGGAATGTAAGAATTTTAGAACAAAACTTACTTACATTTAAATTTATATCTATTTATAACTGATGAGTAGCCTGGGGGTGAATGTGGCAAGGAAAAACTCCCTTAGATGGTATAAGAAAGAAGCCTTGAGAGGAACCAGATTCCAAAAACCCCCCCAAAAAACCTATCATTTTTTGGATTGCTGCTATTGCTATTTTTCACATTTTGTTGTTTACATTTTTGTTAATTACAATGTTCCCTTTACTCTTTTACACAACGCAGTGTGCAATATACAACATGTTTACTGGCAGCGCTATTTTGTGTTTTGTGTATTTGTCTTACACTGTCCTGTATTGTCTTGCACTGTCTCGTGTTGTCTTTGAGAGTGAGAAATATCATAAGAACCGGAGTGTGTGATGATGAGTAATGTCCTTTCTACAGTCTTATACAGTTAGTTGGAGTTGTGGAACCAGGTGCTCCTGAGCAATAAATTAGCTTAACAGCTGAGATCGTTATAGATTCAAAACCAGCTTCTATATGCCAAAGCATTACAATTTTTCACTGATGGAGAAACAGCATATGTACAATTTTTGTCTATCAATTAAGAAGTTGTTTATCTTCAAAATCAGATGTCCGAAACCTTCATGAAGTGATGACTCAGGATCCTCGAAGAGTCAATATTTTCACTGTGAAGGTCCGAAATCTTCATGAGTGGATCATACAAATAGTTTGAACTACAGTGTTTAAAGAAAAACTATAAGATTTAATAAAATGCTAATGATCAAATAATGGGACCTAAACAGGTATAATGCAATTCCTGGTACCAGATACAATTTGAAGATGCACTAAATGATGCCAGAAAAGGTTTTACAAGGTTCATTCATTCATTCGTTCATCCTTAGTAACTGCCTGGTCAGGGTTGCTGTGGATTAAATGAGGTAAGTTGTTTGTTTATATTTTGTGAACTAGAACCATTTATTATCACGTATCTCTAGTTGAGAGCAATGATGAGCTTGGGGAATATTGCTGAGTTTGAGGGACAGACTTAGACCCAAGGCTAAAACTTCTAACTTTTCTATATCTGTATTATTTGTTTGGTTTTCCAGTATTTCTGGGTTCATATTAAATAGTTCAGGCCAATCTGGATGTGGATATTTGGAGCACTAAACCAATAAAAATACAGATATTTGGACTGAGTTACACACTAAGTTGTTGTCAGTGAAATCATAGAAAACGTGATTCAGAACGATCCGTTAAATAAGTACACTCCGACAGTAGGAAACCTCAGGCACAGGTTTCTCCGTTCATAAACAACATCATAAATGCACACCCAATTTCTTACAGATGTTCTCACGGATCGTTTCAGATCATTTACCTTGTGCGTTACGTTTGCCAAGACCAACCGCTATTGTTTTGAGCTACATGTGCTTCATGACTCTGAACCATGGCTCGTGATTAGAATTTCCATATTCAACAGCATACCGTTCTGCAATGGTAAATCTAAAGCGCAATCTTCTCAAATCTTCCATCACACCGGAATCGATTTCTTTCCCCCCCAGCATGATTAAACAAAATCGTGCCTTCTAAAAGATGTATTGGTCGAATTTGGAAAGATTTCCAAGTTGATTGTTTCTTTCGAACACTGAAGGTGTTTTAATTACTTTCTCAATCTGAGCTTGGGTCTTATAGACTGCATCTTGTTTTTATTACAAATTGTAGGCTCCATTGACGTCATTGAACATCGAGAAATTCGGAAAAGCAGCGAGACCAGGTGTTATTTTTCCATCTGTTTCCTACATTCGACTGTAATTTCCTTACATCATCTGCTATTATTCTGACCTTACTGATGGACTTCTGCAACGTTTGTTGCATTCGTTATTTACTTGGAAATCCACTGGCCATGACCCCTGAGAAACTTTGTAATTGTTTGCTTCGCAATTAGTACTGTGTGTACAGACGCCGTCCAGACCGCTCCCGTGTCATAAGGTCCAATTTTCATAAAATGCGAAGGATAAGATTTTTTTTTCCATGAAATTGTCCGTGCGTCTCCATTTACCGTGAAATTGAATTCAAACTGTTCATGGAAAACCGGGCTGGAAAAGGAATTGGGGTTTTGTATGGAGCTTGAAGGCTGCAAGATGTTAAGTATGAATTTATTGCATTAAAATATGGACCCTAAATACAAATTTTATGTCAATTATGGCAGAAGAAAAAACATCTCGGATTCCCAGACGTTTTTTCACCGATAATAATTCTTTGATGCTTTGCATATGCCTATTATAACTATATGGATAAAACAGTGTGGGCATCTGAGAATAAGGTTGGTATGTGCTTGTCCATTCTACATTTAGTCCCCATTAATACAACCTCCAAACTTCTAGGAGGATGTTCTATTATGAAGTGTGTTGAGATTTGTGCACATTCAGCTACAGGTCAGGAACTGTTGTCGTGAGGAGGTGAGGAGGTTTGGGGTGCAGTCAGTGTTCCAGTTCACCGTTTAATAGGGTTGAGATCTATAAAAGGACACTCAAGGTCTTCCACTCTAACCCATAGAAACAAACTTACATGGAGCTGGCTTAGTGCACAGGGACATTATCATCCTGGAACAGGTTTGGGTCTCCTAGTTCAAGTGAACGGAAGATTTAATGCTACCATATCTGAAGACATCCTATACAATTGTGTGCCTCCAACTTTGTGGGGACACTTTGGGGAAGAACCACTATGTCTGAAAAAGTCAGGTAGCATAATACTTTTGTCCATATAGTGAATTTAGCTAACATTGTAGCTAGTTAAATTATGCTAATGTTAGCTTCCTAGCTTACATAAAATCCATATTTTTGATATGTACATTTTTGAGATTTGTATTTATTTATGTTAAAACTATTCAGAATATATAATTTTGAGTTATTGGCTTTCAAATGCTGACTTCTATCAAGTTTGTAACAAAAAGAAATAAGAGAAGATTCTATCTATCTATCTATCTATCTATCTATCTATCTATCTATCTATCTATCTATCTATCTATCTATATATATATATATATATATATATATATATATATATATATATATATATATATAAATGCATATATATGCATATATTTCAACTTTCTTCTAGTAATGTTAATTCAGAACAAAGTTATTTGATACCTGAAAATATTTGAGACAAAATTGTTCAAAGAAAATGTCAATAAAGTAAGGCAATGACCGTGTAACCACTTTTCAGACCAAATAACAATAATAATAATATTAATATCAATAACAATAATAATTATGGTGACTTGGTTTTACTGCATATAAAAGTACTAGAACTTAAATGATCTCAAATCCAAACTATATTTTATATATTTATTAAATAATAAAACTGCATAAATTGTACCAGAGACTACTTTTTGTTGTTGTTGTTGTTGTTGTTGCTTTTTTTAAATTTTTTTTTACAACTAAAGGTTGTAATACCAAAAATCTACTTTTTTTTATTAGGTTTCTTGCTAATTAAAATAAAATGTTTTATTTTATTATTTCTAAAAGCATTTAGTACTTGGTGACTTTCTGTACATTACTGTGTGCGTATACAGACTATTATTATGTAGAAACATTTAAATAGTAAAATATTACTTTTAGCTTCCTACCCATAGAGATTTGAGATAGCTCGGATGAAGTTCTTTCATAGTCATGTCATGATTAGGAGGTCAGCAATAAAAAAACAAAGATTTGCTGTAAGTTTGGCTCTTGATCAAGGTTCCCGAACCTTCATCTGAACCTGTGCTTTGGCTTTTCTTCTTTTTCCAAAAAGAGCCATGGACATAGTGACTAAAACTAAATTCCTTTATCACTTCCTTGAGGAGCCAACAGGGGACAGCAGAGTCCTTCTGTTGGTTCGGCCAAACTGAGCTGTTTTTGATTAGGCGTCTGGCTGGAGCGCAAATCAGCTCTAATTTGTAAGCTGTCAACGCAGCCGTCTGCTTTTGGAAGCGCAGTGCCAAAGAGCAGTGGCGTGTAAAAAGGCGAGGGCGAGACGTTCCAACCTTCACCCTCCCCCTTCCCCTAAACCTGCCCCCCTTCAAGACCGCTGAAGCTCCAGAAATTGGTTCCAGAGGGACGCTGCCAAGCCGGCCAACCTCCTCGAGTAGCTTTGCATGTTTTTCGGAGCTGGTGGAAGAGGGTTGTGGCAGCTGAGTTCCCCCGAGGCTGGAGACAAGACTCGGTGCTGAGGCTCAGACGTTCGACACGAAGAGCAAAAAACCTCCTGCTGAGTCTCTGGAGATGTGGGAAGGGTAGTGTGAATGTGACTGAACGTGGACTTTCTTGCCTCTTTCACACACAGTGCAAGGCACGCCATGGACGGCCTGGGGACTCATTACATTGTATGTATAAATAGATGACGACTGCATGGGTTCAAAACAAAACATCGACTGCAAGACAACAGACTGAGAAAACAGAATCACCTGCTACCGGTTTTCTCACCTGTCTCTCACCTGTGTGTGTGTTATTACACAGCGCTTTGAAATTCTCCATCACAAGGTGCTGATTAACAGCAGTTCTTAGGTGAGGACTAATTAAGATTTCCGGGATGGGAATGTCTTCCTATGTGCCTTGCGGTTTCTTTGTAACACAGCAACCTCTTTTTTCTTCCTTCTTGACTTTACAACAAAGACAATAGTGATACCAGCCGACTGTTCCAGTAGCTGCTATAACGAATGTAAAAATAGGAACTAGGGAGTTTTATGATGTATCTTAAACTTTCAGTTTTTCAGGGAAACTTTCAGCGTGGTCAAACTTTAGCAATTATTTATTTGCAGAAGTGCCTGAAGTGATTGTTTACAGAGTTAATCTGAAAGATATGAACCATAATGAGACAATTTCTAATGAAATCTTCTTTGAAAGCTTCTACTGAAACACCTGAATTCGTAGTGCTCTATTAAGTGGGCTGTTTAGCAGCTAATGATTTCCATGAAGCTTCCATTCCTAGCTACAATGTTATGTAAATACATTATATAGACAAATGTTTTGTGATTCCTGACTTTTCCAGCCATAGTGATATTATGGGGTAGTTTAGTGATATTATGGGGTAGTATAGTGATATTATTGGGTAGTATAGTATGATTATGGGGTAGTATAGTGATCTTATGGGGTAGTATAGTGAGATTATGGGGTAGTATAGTGAGATTATGGGGCACTATAGTGAGATTATAGGGTAGTATAGTGAGATTATAGGGTAGTATAGTGAGATTATGGGATAGTATAGTGATATTATGGGGTAGTATAGTGAGATTATGGGGTAGTATAGTGAGATTATGGGGTAGTTTAGTGAGATTATAGGGTAGTATAGTGAGATTATGGGGCACTATAGTGAGATTATAGGGTAGTATAGTGAGATTATGGGGCACTATAGTGAGATTATAGGGTAGTATAGTGATATTATGGGGTAGTATAGTGATATGGGGTAGTATAGTGATATTATGGGGTCGTTTAGTGAGATTGCAGGGTAGTATAGTGATATTATGGGGTAGTATAGTAAGATTATAGGGTAGTATAGTGATATTATGGGGTAGTATAGTGATATTATGGGGTAGTTTAGTGAGATTATGGGGTAGTTTAGTGATATTATGGGGTAGTATAGTGATATTATGGGGTAGTTTAGTGAGATTGCAGGGTAGTATAGTGATATTATGGGGTAGTATAGTGATATTATGGGGTAGTTTAGTGAGATTGCAGGGTAGTATAGTGATATTATGGGGTAGTATAGTAAGATTATTTTAAAGCAGCTTAGTGCAATATAGCGATGATTATTGATGAGCGATTATTGATGTTATCACACAAGTTGCAGGCACACAATTGTTTACTAGTAATGGGATCATTTTAGCAACTTGATTCTTTGAATCTCGTTCATCCAAATGAACGAATCTTTTTTTTCGAAGTCATTAAAATGTTACATTTTCACTAAGCAGCTCCCCAACACGTCTACAAACACGAACTTTGGCTAAAGTTCAAATAATGAAAATGAGATGATGCAGCTAAGGACAAATGATGATAAGCAGAATGAGGAGCTCACCTCTCATATCTTCTGGTCCGTGTTGTTAGTTCTTTTGTCACATGACTCCCTGACATAAAAACCTGAATTATTGTGTGTCACAAATTCTAAGTTTCTAATTTCAGCCTGTACTGCATTCGGTTTTTGTCATATGGTTTTGCTTAGATTTCAGTCTATTCTGTCCCGTCATTGGTGCGTTTCCTGATTGAACTCACCTGTTCTTTGTTTATACCTCGGCGGGATTTTTGTTGCCTTCGAGTCCAGTTGGAAAAATCGCAATTACATAGCAGACACATACGAACGCCACCACAATGTGGTAGCATGTTTTTTTGAGCCTTTTTAAATAGGAGATTGGTGGATGTTGTGGTGGGGGTGGGTGGGGAGGGGTGTTTGGGGGAAATATAAACCAGATATCTCTTGCAGATGCTGAGATTTTAGTCATAATTATGTATATAAAAAAAAATTTTCCAAGGCAAAATAAACTTCATCCTATACCTTAAATCAAAACAAAATCCATTTCCTCATCTTTTTTTTTGTCCAAAACCACTTCAATACACACCAAACCATAATTACACATGGAATCCCAGAATTCAGTGTCTAAATGCTGAACGCATCTTTTGTCTTGTTGCGGAGTCTTGGCATGCATTTTCCCCATTAAACCCAACCCATGTTTTCCCGTGTCCCGTGTCCTATGCTTCGTGTTTAGACCCGTGCCTGTGCTTCTGCTTCTGATCATGGATAATCTCTGTTTTTTTTTGTTTTTTTATCTTCGATTATCATTCCTAAGTTAACACAAATAACGTCTGAGTATATGCACATGCCTCCTGCTTTACATTCCCGTCAACTGTCTTCTGTTTAAAGTCTTGTGTTTATAGCACGTGATTGGTATTTAGAATCATATTCATTCAACTGATGGGAAATATAGCTGGATTCTGGCTTTATTTTTATTCCCAGAAACAATCCACCAGTTTGTACCAGCTTTAGGGTAATTTATTTAGTCAGTAATCGCAGCCAGACTGTACAATTCAAAAATATTCTCGAGCCCTTTGCTGTATAAAGGTTTTAAATGCAGTTTGCACGTTTTACTTCCATCGTGTCACGTCATTCATCTGCTCTTAATCGCTCATGTGACTGTGACTCGCTGACAGCCGTGTTGAGCTTGTGGGCTTGGTTCCATCCAAACCTCATCGTGAAAGTACGGCGAGAGAGAGTGTGTAGGACAGCTGTCCTTGTGCTGTGTCTCTACGAGACCAGAGCAAATGGAGTTCCAGTGCTGAAAGGACATGACTTTGTCTCTTGTGTGTCTTGGAATGGACTCCTTGGCAGGTCATTGGCTCTCAAACAATGAATGGGTGTATTGTAATGACTGTTAATGGGCAAGGGGACAAACACACACACACACACACACACACACACACACACACACACACACACACACACACACACACACACACACACACACCTATGTATGTGTTACTATTCTTGTGAGGACATTTTAGACACAGAATACTTAACATAGCTATGAAACAGCTAGCTAACAAAAAGGGACGTTCATACTCTTTATTTTTGGTTTGTTGGTTGTAAATAAAGGCTGCTTTTTTAAAAGAAGAGAAGGATCAACTATCTAAATGAGGACTTGCCAAATGTCCCCACAAATTAAAACTCATATGTTCATTGGGAGCAGCTTTGATTGTAAATGTAGTGTAAATGTATTAGTGTTAAGTTAAGAAGTTTTTCAATCTGTCCGTGTTTCCTACTCCCTAGTCATGTTTTGTTTCTTTGACATTCTTTGGAGCAAAAATTAACATGATGCCCACTTACAATGATTCATCAAAAAACTTAGTGTTAATCAAATGATGTTTTTGTTGCAGATCTCTGAACATTACAGTGAAAATGAAGATCTGTGGAAAACGAGACTATTGTTGTCCACACATGACGAATTAATTAATGTTCATTGTCTCTGTGTTGTGTGTAAGCAGGTCGTATAGGACCCCCAGGCCCACCTGGTCCTTCCGGTATGTCACAATACATGCAGACACACACACACACACACACACACACACACACACACGCACACACACATACAAAGGACTTTTTATAGTGCAGTATTTTCTCTTTTACAGGTTTACATAAAACTCCACTCTAGAACACAAAGTTATTAGTGATGTGTTTAGCGATTCTGTTGTTAATTTGTTGCTTGGTGCTGTATTTACGCTATCCCCATGCAACATTAGTGATTGTGTAATAGCTCGAGGGTCATAGCGGGACGTTGTTAATGCAGGTACAATGGCATTTTATACAGACGGGAAATAAAAAAATTCTTTACCATATAGAATCGCTACGTTTTTGCTCACGCTTTTGTTTAAGGTTCAACGTCATATCAGGGAGAAATTAATATTAATGAGGAAGTAGGAGGCCAAAGGGTGGACTCAGATTTCCAGGTTGCAATGTAGCTATAAGAAATGGTTATAAATAAAGCGTCGCTTTATGCTTCGCTTTCTTTAGCTAGTAATGAAGCGAGGGCTAATTCAGTAAAGTTGTTAAGTGTGGAATTTTTTCACTTTAAATAGATTTTTGTAATAAAGTATCCAAATGTAATGTAACTTTTATTTATTGTGTCTTTGTTAAGGCCCCCCAGGTCCTACCGGAGCGCCTGGCATCCCAGGTTTACCTGGACGAGATGTATGTAAATTACTACAACTAAAAATCTGTTTTGTTTTGATTAGTTCTTACTTTTTTTGTCCATCTTGAAGAGCTAGTTTGGGAATAAAAAAAAGAGCAACATTCTCCACAGCTAGCACATTTTGTTTTGTACTCAGACTACAAGTATATCTGTAAATATCATCATATTGTGAAATTGTGTTCAGCTTTTTAGTGATGTCCTTCATGCTGTGCTGATGTGCTTTAGTATACTGAAGGATGGTTATATAATGTATAATTATGAGGCTGACAGAACCATGTAACATTGAAAGGTTATGAGTGTGGCCATTTTGGACAATCTAAGCAGGCCATGCCATGATAGATAACACTCCAGACGACTGTTTGCTCTCTAATTTACGCTTACAGAGCTTGGACGTGTGCTTCGGCTCATTGTCCTGTTGAATGGAAAAGTCGGTTTCAATTAGCCACAGTCCAGGCAGAATTACATGGTGTTATAGCATGGAATAGTAGCAATGTTGGTTTAGTATATCTTTTACCATTTAAACTTTGTGAATATAATGAGTTAGCATGTTTTTCAAATAAAAACCGAAACTTGTGTGGTGAAACGTGACATAGCTACATGTATTTCATCCGAAACCTACTGTTCGGGCTTATACATGACCATATAAAAAAAAATGTATACTGTGTGTGTGTGTGTGTGTGTGTGTGTGTGTGTGTGTGTGTGTGTGTGTGTGTGTGTGTGTGTGTGTGTTTTTAGGCACTGAGGGGTAACCCAGGCAAAGCTGGAGAACCAGGACTTAAAGGAGACCGAGGTGAAAGGGTGAGGTCTCATTCTAAACTATATGTCAATAAATCCTGAATCATTATGATTGTGTAAAATCCTCTTTCATTAGATATCCATCATTTTTGAATGGTGATGAGGTGCTCATTTTGATTGAACAGCGATTTTTTAAATTGTGTTATTTGACAGTTAAAGGCAGCTGCTTTATTAATTTTATCATCTAGGTGACGCAGAATTTTTGGTAGTGATCATGCTGCTCTATTTTGCTTCATAGAATTATTATTGCACCTAGTGGTCAATAATGGAAACTGCAACAAGCACCCATTGGGCTAGGAAGCATGCTGCCTCATGCTCATGCCTCATCCTCATCCGTTTGGAAATTATTTAATTTGAACAGGAGCAGGAGAAACAGACGGCATGATTGCCTTGTTCTTGTGCCGATTTGGGCCAGATAATAAATGTACATCTTGTTTTGTACAAAATTATCAGAATTTTATAGAAACTTTTAATAGAAACTGACCTGGAAACAGCCCACAAGAGCTGGAGTCTTGAAGATGCTCTGACTCAGTTGTCTTTGAGGACAAAATGTTCACTTGCTGCCTAATAAATCCCCCTCACTAACAGGTGCCATGATGAAGGGATAATTAGTGTTTACTTCACCGGTCATAATGTTGTAATGTCATAATTTTATGCCTGATCAGTGTACCTTCTAATACTGGATTATTAGGACACAACTGTTGGGAGGGAAAATAGGCAAAGAGAGGAGAAGGAGAAGCGCTAATTTCATGACCATTTTAAAGATGTAGGTGTCTGGACTGGTGTTTGAAGCCTGCTAGAGACAAAGATATTCAGACGTCGAGTAGAATTTCATTCCACCACCTAAGTGCCAGAAGTCTTGTAGCTTTCTTGTGTAAGATGTTGGAACCAGTCTTGCAGAGGGTGAGGACCGGTGGGAGTGTGAGTGTGAGGCAGTACAGGGTTGAGATAAGCACTGAGATAAAAAAGTGCAGGTCTATTTTTCACATTGTAGGCCAACATCAGTGTTTTCAATCTAAAGCAGCTACAGGAAGCCAGTCTAGGAGCATAGCAGTGAGGTGGAGTGAAAGCCACAGTTGCAGTAGTCCAGTCCAAAGTTGGAAAGTAATAAAGAACAAATACTTACTTTAAATAAGAAGGTTTGTTTTCTAGTATTAGTATTTTACTTTACTATCGTAATTTCCGGACTATTAAGCGCACCCAAATATAAGCCGTACCCGCTGAATTTGACAAAGTTTTTTTTTTTCAACATAAATAAGCCGCACCTGTCTATAAGCCTGTTTACATTGAAACTAATGAACTTTACACAGGCTTTAACGAAAGACAGTGTCTGTTACACGACTTGTATCTAAACAGTAGCCTACCAAGAAAGTCATTGTTCACTGTCTTCCTCCTTCCTTTCACAACAATTTCTCTCGGGAGTTTCTCCCTTTTGGCATCGTCGTTCGTTTAAAAATCACCTTTGGTGAATCTTTTCTCCCGATGCCGTGCAGCTCAGAACACAGGTAAAGTGTGTTTTTTTTCATGCCCGGTTGTTTTCAGCCTGACGAATGATTCGCATTTCCTGTAGACAGTCCGAGTGAGCGGCAGGTCAAACGTCAGAGAAACCTCATCCATATTTATGATGTGGTGCGGCCCGATTCAGTGGGAGCGCATCTGATTTAATATAAAGAGTTTCATTGGTGCACCTGAACCCGTTCAGCAATTTCATTGGTTTAATGTTATGGGGTTCAGTTTTTTGGCTTGAAGTTTGTAAAACCGGGAAAAACCCCGGAAAAATCCACAAATAAGCCGCTTCGTTGTTTAAGCCGCGGGGTTCAAAGTGTGGGAAAAAGTAGCGGCTTATGGTCCGGAAAGTACGGTAGTTATTTTTTGGACAACTTTTGACTTTCACTAATGACATTTTTTACACAAATATCTGTACTTTCTACTTCTTACATTCTCAATTCTCTTCTTTCATTTTGTTCTCATTGTGCCATTTTCAGCCAATCAACCTAGTTCTTGTCTTTGCGCGGCTTTTTCAATCACACACCACAGACAGTAGCTAGTTTACGAAGCGAACAACGAGCAAGGCAGAAGGCAACAAGAAGTCTGAGGGTAACGTGGATGAGACAGAGGGAGTCAGTGATGTAAACATGACTGAGAACAGAAACATTCCTGATCACCTGATCATTATCATCATCTCTGCTTGTGTTCTATATGGTGGATGTTCAGCCTGGATACATTCATTAGGTATCAAAATGTTAAATTATTTTGTATTAATATATTAACATGACGTGAGGTCCAGTTACCAGCCTGACACTAAAACAGGTAGTAATAAAGACTACTTTTTACTTAAGTACATATCAGAGCCCAAACTTCTTCACTTGGGTGAAAAAGTGTAGTCAGAACTTCAACTTTTACCACAGTCTTTTAAAATATGAGTATCTGTACTTCTACTAGAGTGAAGGATGAGTGTACCTCCACGTTTACTGTTAACCGCACACTGCCATAAGCATTTTTTTTTGTGTATGTATGCATATGTATCTATATATATCTATATATATATGTATCTATGTATATATATATATATATATATATATATATATATATATATATATATATATATATATATATATATATATATATATAATCTTTATATCCTCATTTATCTGCCTTCTTTCTTATTATATTTTTCTTTTTATATATTTTTATATCATATTTCTATATTTTTCTTTAAAATTTTGTTATTATATTTATAATTTTTATTCTCCTTTCACCCCATTTTATTCCCTCATGCCGGACCGTCGATAAAAGCATTTCACTGCATGTCGTACCCTGTATGTATGTGTATGTGACAAATAAAATTTTTTAATTTGATTTGACCTTTGCCACCTCTGGTCCAGTCTCGAGGGACTGAATCAACACCTGAGTGGCCTGTGTAGACAGAAACACATCAGTGAGGAGAAATCCTGAGCCATTTCTCATACACACAAACATTTCTGAGAATGCAGCAGCTCATCCTGGATTAATGATGCAGTTGAAACTGAGCTCCAAGAACAAAACCCCAGCATGAATCTGATATCCTTCAAGCAGGTCTTTCCATCTTATGATTCTTATATTGTTATTCATATGTCCGTTATTATCATTCGTTTGTCTTGCGAGGATCAAACGGCGCTCTGTTTACACACACTCCCTGTAATAGTGCAGCCTGTAGAGGCAGAGGAGGCTGTGCTAGGAGAATAAATCTCGAACTGCTCGTACAGAGATCTGAAAATGAAGCAGGACGCCTCCGCGAGTGTGTGATGTTTTCGAGAATTTGATCTGCAGTCGTTTGCACTGAATCGAATCCATGTTGAATTTTAGCGGCTTGTTTTCTCAAAAAGTTTTATTTACTAGCTTTACTTATTGATGAAAGACATTTTCTATCTGTTTATTGTAACATTTAAGGTTGCATCCATGAACGTCAATGAACGTAGCTAGCCCTGTTTTTTATCAAAGCTGCACTTGGTAATGTGTTTCATTTTTCTTCATCCAGGGACCTCCGGGATTAATCGGGGAGCAAGGCTTGGCTGTAAGTGTATTTTCAACACATACACACTTGCTTTTGGTTTTTTGGATCTGATGTGTCGTTTATTTACCCCGTCACAGGGTCCAACAGGTGCCAAGGGGCAGAAAGGCGAGCCAGGAGAGAGCCTACCTGACGTGAGCTGCTTTAACGCTGATCTGAACCTAAAGACATGAAATATATGATATGAAATAAATGATTGGCATTGAGTTGACATTGAATACTGCTTCTGTGTTAGCTTTTCTCCACTCCTTGTAGATTTCTGTCATTCAAAAACCCAAAGACAGAACATTCAGTGCCTCAAAGTGCACCGTATGCCATGTTTTTTTAATTGAATTTGACTGACGTTCGACTTCGCGATTGCAGGGTGAAGGAGTTCAGCAGCTGAGAGAAGCTCTGAAGATCCTGGCTGAGCGAGTGCTCATTCTGGAGCACATGATTGGCATCCACGGTAATGGGGACGCTTTACTCATTCATGCTCCTGTAGCCATTTATCAAGTGTCCATCAGTTTGGTCTGGAAATGGGTCTGAGATTTTTTACAGAATGAGTTTTTGTACTCAGAGTTGCTTTGGCAAAGAATAATTACTGAGCCTTCTGCTTTATTATACATCCTTTTTGACTCTCCCACACTGGAAGTGTGTGTGTCAACTAGTAAAGTGTGGATCAAACAAACCACATTGTAGGCTTGTAGCTAATAAATTAGCATGTTTTAAAGGTTTACAGAGAAATCCTGGACTTGTGTGAACTTGTGTGGATTTGTGTGTGTTTCCGCCATTAGAGAGCCCATCGGAAGCCGGCTCCGGAATTGACGGGCTTTCAGATGCTCTCGGCTTACCAGCGATGAAGATCAAACGTGCCGAATCAGTGCGTCTTCGTTCTCCAGCTCTCTCGGCCGTCCAGCAAAAGAGAGGGAGTGTTTGACATTTACCCTGAGTGATTTTTAAGTAGCTGTCATTCATCGCTGTTGTACCTGATGTAGTGAAAGCAAACAGCACTATTAAGAACTTTTCACCATTTACAAGGAAATTGTTTTTTTTTTGCTGTACAGATTTAACATGGAAACCTTTTTTTATGAGACTCAAAGTGTTTTTATGTGTGTGTATGTGTGTGTACTCTGTTTTTTTTGTTGTTGTTGTAGTTTATAGACTACGCACAACCTGTCATCTGGTTGTCTCTGCACTCTTTCTCATACCCAGTAAACACACACTCGTAGACAGGTCCGCACTACTACCTGGTGATGTCTCGTCAGCGTCCTTCAGGCTTGTTCTCGGTTGCTGAGCTCGTTAAGGCTGCAGCGAGTTCGGGGAAGGAACAAATGAGGCTCCGGACTGCTAGGCAGCTCCAAATAAAACATTGTCAAACCAGAAACATCTGGATCAGGTTCAAGGAAAGAAAAAAAAAAACATCCCAGCCACCTATTGTTTTGGTTGTGCAGTTCTGAAAACAGCTTGTTCGGATTTGGTAGGATGTTTTCTGTCAGCTAAATTGCAACCCAGACTTTGATTCCCTCCTGGTCTTGTCTTTTCTCGGTTCTTCTTTTTTTTTCTGTTTCCTTCTGTATTATTTGTCTCGCCCTTCTGTGCAAGAAAGCATAACGAACATATCAGCCGGACTGCAGCTTCCTACTTTGCCATCGTAGACCATCTTTCCTCCCGAGTATGTTTGCTAAGAGTACAGCTGGCTCTGTAGACGAAAAATGAATAGGGTACTTACTCATAGATAACGAAACACGTCTCCGTGACTCGGTGCTCTGCTGTAATGGGATTGCCCTATTTATGAACCGATTGTTTTCAAAAGCGCATTTTCCCAGATAGCATTTGTCTCACTCATTTACGCTCCATTAACACCGAGACAAGATTACAGCGTATATCGACTTCCGAGCATCAGGAACGCCATTTCCAATCATTTATTTAACGACTTCCTGTCATTTTAGCTTAGATGTTATGTATTTGAATTATTGGTTTACTTCGACTGTAGACTAAAGGATTCTTTTTTTTTTTTTTACCATAAGTTGACCTCTTTCTTACATCAGCAGCTGATTGGTGGGGGTACACTGCTGGTTCAGTAAATAAAACCAAATATTTAACCAGGTTGATCTCGATAATGATATTTAACAATGAAGTATGATTTAGTTCGACTTTGTGCTGTACTGGAGACTGTAGGGTGTCATGGCTGTCATTTATTCTGCCTTGTATTCAGCCAGTATTTACTGTTTTTGCACTCGGATGTCAGGTGGATCAGAAACTTACGTAATAAAAATCGATCTAAAGGTTGTTGGGTTTGGGGGGGGGGGGGGGGGGGGTTTAGCCAAAATGGTGCACATAAAATGTAATATCATTTAATAAAGGATTGAAGCCATGTTCAGATTTTAATTGAGTTATTATTATATAGTTAATATACTGTATATTACATACATTTTTAACCCAAATCTCTTCCAGGCCCCAACTACTAGGTACTATTGCAACTCCAATATTCACATACCAATTGCGAACGCAAACGTATCCTTTCTTTCCAACGCAAGATATACCCTCACTGAGCCCCTCACAGATACTGTGTAAAGCCTTGCTTTGCTCTCAAATCAGCCTTAATTCATTGCATTTTAATGAAATCTGTTTGCTTTGTGACACGGTGAGCTATTATGCTATAAGTTGCCATTTAAAGACAGTTAACTTTGAGGTGAAGGGATACTTAACTAAGCTGTAGCATTCAAGTCAAGATTGTTTGGTATCAGTTTGCCCAAGGAAGCTGCCCAATGAACACAATTCGTCAAGTCTCTTTTCACTGGAGCCACAGCTGCACCACCCGCATCATCTCTAGCAGAAGCATCAATATTTACCTCATAAAATTACAGTTCTCTGTCAGATTTCTTGGGGATTTGAAATGAAGGCAAATTGTGTGTTTTTGTTCAAATTCTACAGGAAAAGAGAAAAAAAAGTATAACTGGTTCAAAAGCCGAACTGTTTTGGCCGACATTTTCCTTATGAAATCAAGCTATTCTTGTAAATGTCCTTGTAAGTGTATCTATGACCAAAATAATTTCTTCTCCTCCATTAGTCATTGTGAAATGAAAAAAACAGCTATTAAATCAACAAGAATATATTTAAGCTTGTGCCATTCTCTACAGATGCTGTTTGCGAGCTCTGACTATTGTGATCTCTGACCATCGGATCAAAGCACTTGAAAATGACAACGTTATTGTACGCTTGCTGGATGGCCCTGGTGTCCTCAGCTAAATATCTGATTGGTTAAAGTACAGTTTACTTGTCATGAAGTTAAAGGCACCCACATTGTTGATTCTGAAGGCCTCGAGGCAATTTCTTTGACCCTGGAAACATATGATGGCTAAAATATGATGCGATAGAAACTCAACATAAACATACACTCCTGAAAGCAGTGCAACCAAGAGAAAAGCAATGAAATTAAGATAATAGACTATTGGGAATAGTTTAATACATATTGATGGAAAAATATTTTAAAACGTAAGTCAGTGATTCTGAAGCCCACGACTGCTGTGCATAATGCCTGAGCCAGAGACAAATTTTTAAATTTTTTGCTGGCATCATTTGATCAAATACATTAAGTCTAAACAAAATGTCATTGGAGTCCCGGCCCAGGCCTGGAACAACTTCCCCAATTGTCCATTCGTCATCTTACGACTGACATGAATTCAGCTGGGAACGGATTTTCCAATATTTCGGATATGTTGTGCAGAGATGTTGGACCAGGAGGAGTGAACAGTCAATTGTACACCTGTGCAGTCATGCTATGAACAGCCTGTTTAACATAATCCTGAGGATGCCAAAAGCCACTGAAGCAACGGAAACTCTTCAAGCCAGTCTGAGATGATACAGGCCCTGACACACTTGTAATAAACTGTAACCATGCAGGCATGAACTTTGTAACCAGTGATGTTCATCCATACTATCCTCAGCCTACAGGCAGGCAAAAAAAAAATCCCATGCACCACGCTCATGAGCTCATGCTTTGAGGCAAATTATCATCTTCTTTCCATCAACATTATTCAAAAGAAACTTAAATTAGAATTACAAAGCGTTCACTGCCTGCTCCTCAGCAGTCCAGCTTAAATCCTGGCATATGATATGAACTTTAGCTCACTGTAACCCTTTGAGACAAAGACAGGTAAGTGGCGTATTCTGAGCTGGGGTTTATGTATTGGGTTACTCACTGGAAGGTCATGAGTTCAAATTCTAGCCCAATCAAGCTGCCACAAGTGGACCCTTGAGCCAAGCCCCTTTCCTTTCAACTTGTCAGGTGTATCATGTCACGTATGGAAGTTGCCTTGGATGAAAGCAAGTGGTAAAGGTTGAACTTAATTTGCCAGGTTGTGGCCCATTTGTTTTCTTCCTTGATACTTGACACTATTTTGGATTTTTTTGGTCTAAAAGAAAACCATGTTAAGTGATCAGTGGTATTTTCTTTTGCTTGTGATACCATGTGCACAATCTACCATTTTTGTGTCAGGAAACTGGAGAAACCCATGGGATATGCTGATTTTACCAGTTTTGGTAAACTGTAAGGTTACCTTATTTCATTCATTCATTCATTCATTTTGTTTTTAAATATGTTGGCTTGTTTTTGTCTTTAACCTAATTGACATATTTTTAAAGCAAACTATGATATGTCAAAATGAATTGTTGCACAAAATGGAGGCTGTGTACGTTCCATAAAAAGTCTTAATCCGTCTTCAAGGGTTACACCACAACATACACATTATTTAAATCTTCAAAGCTCAAGTCTTCAAGGTCTCATATTCAGGCACAAAAATTTATTTACTGACAATCCATAATGACTTTGGCACTGATGAATGTATGAATGTATGAATGTGATCACAAATAAAAGTTGAGTAGCCAGTCATCTCACTCCTGCTCTTTCTCCTCTCCATGTGTGATCACATAGCAAAGATTCTTGTAGTCAAGATTGCCAGAAACGTCTAGAGGAAACATCTGCAACATCTGACTCATCTAGGAGAGGAGTGAACGAAGCAAATCAGATTTTTGAAATCTTTTTAATACACACAATAAAGGAATCTCTTGGTTGTAGTTAAAAAGTTGACTCTCTATATATATATTTAAATTTTTCCTTTACTTGAAGTAGGAGGCCAAAAACTGTTCCAGCACAAAATGCCCCTGTGCACAAAACCAGCTTCATGAAGATATGCTTTCCATGGGTTGAAGTGAAAGATCTCCGGCTATAGAGCTCTGACCCCAACCCTATGTAACACCTTTAAATGAATGTAAATGCTGACTGCACCCCAGGCCTCCTCACTTCACCTACACCAGTACACTCCAAAATCTAGTAGAACATCTTCCCAGAAGTGGAAGTTTTTAGTATACTGTATTATATATTATATTGGTATATTAGTGCAAAGGGGGACTAATAGTGGAGTGAGGGGTGTTCAAAAAGCCCATGCAAAAAGTCTGGTGCTTCAAGAGTGGAAGAACATCACTGGAACACGTTGAGAGATCAGGAAGATCAGGAAGACCTTCAGCAAGCAGGCTTTATTTATAGCAAGCTACATAAAGCTACTTATCTAAACAACATTTTTTGAGTTGAGACATCTTCAGACATCTTTTCCAGTGGGGAACATATTGAGCATTGATGCTCCCTCGTTTTGGTGCATTGTGGGATTTTCAAGGAGCAAACAGCAAAGTGTTTTTAAAGAAATTTTACGACTGAAAAATCCCACTTAATATGGCCGATGGCCGATTTCCTAATCAGTGCCCTGACTACTGAACCTGTGAGCTGAATAAGATGCACCACAAGTCAGTGTAGTGGGTAAAAGACCATGTCTGTGTGAGTTTCCTTACAAAAAAAGATGCTAGCAAAAAAGATTGTACCATTTGTATGTGGTGTACATTGTCGTGTTAATAATTATAACACAGAAATTAGAGCAAGCTAAGCATTTTCATTATGGCAAACGAATCTAATTAATCTTCTATTAAAAAAAAAAAGCAATTACTACTTTGTCCAATTTTAGAACCCTGTCTTACTTGTCTCTGAATCTCCCTGTCTGTCTTTCACTTCACTTAGTCTGTTTTGTGCTACCTTCTTTAGTGTACATGTTTGTGTTTTAATATGTGTGTGTGTTTTTCTTGCTCCCGTCAGCTGAAACCGATGTCAGTAGAAACCCAGTGGGATCCGCCCATGGGGAACGAGTGGCACAGTGTTTGATCATGAGCATGAGCACATGTCTCTTGTGTGTACCCACATGGTTGATCAAGAGCGCTGCCCACGAGCCCCAACGGAACCTCCCCCTTCCCCCATCGAGAGCGTGCATTACCCTGCCAACGCAGCATGGCCGCTCATCTGCTGGACACATGGGAGCCAAAGTGTGCCTATGCAATTTTTCTTCGTTCGTTCAGCCCCCCCACACAACCCCGCCCGACCGCCCCCCCTGGCCCTCCCCCACATTATCCTATGTGGTGTTTTGGGGGTATTTGACAGGAAGATGGATTATTGTAATCACAGGAGCCATCAGTGAGTCAGAACAGGGTGCCATGGGAAGCCAGCCATCAGATTACTGCACACTGCTGCCATGGGAACAGAGGGCTTGTTTGTTTTTATGTGTGTGTGAATGAGTGTGTGTGCGTGTGTGTTACATAGGCATTTATTTTCTAGCCTTTGATATATACGGTGCATGACAGCTGCTTTCACAAAACGAGTCACTCTTGTGTGTATAAGCGTAAAAGTGAGAGAGGAAAGTAATGCACAGATAATTCCAGTTGAAAGGCCCATGTTGTGTTTCTTTTTGCGCTTGTGTGTGCGCGTATATTAGTTGTGTTAGTTATTTGTCAAAGATATTTCATTGCCGAGCTTTATTAATCATTATATATATATATAGATAGATAGATAGATAGATAGATAGATAGATAGATAGATAGATAGATAGATAGATAGATAGATAGATAGATAGATAGATATAATTATAAGTTAAATCACAAGCTAGGCTAGTTAGCGGATACTAGCTAGGATTGTCAGGAATGCTGTTATGGGTCCAGCTAGTGTTTTATTCTTGGGAAAAAAAACACCCTAAGAAGTATGCATTCGTGTTATTTACCTCAGCTTCCGTAAATTTGTCGGCTTGAGACATCAGGTAGAACTTGATCCTAAACAAAGCAGGAATGGTTGATAAATTAGTCACCATTATCGCTTTGTATCTCTCCCCCTGAAATTGTTCATTACATATTTTGTAATGAAAATCCACCTCTGTGGCTTGGTATAACATTCAACACTGCTCATCAGCATTGGAACACGGTCCATACATGGTGAAACATTGTGGTGGTAGCATCAAGTTCAGCAATATGTCTGGCCTCTTGGTGGCTGAATTGAGGATTTAGTGAGTTTGGGATTGTTTTGGATACTGTAAAGTTTTACTTATGCCCAATATGTTGTAGACACCTTGTCATATTCCATAAAAACATATTATTTATTATAATAATAACTAATTATTTTACAAATATTAATGTGGGAATCAAATTTAGGGGACATAATTGGATCATTGTATTGATTATGGGTTATGAAAAACTTTCATTTTAATCTCTAAACATTTCGAGTAAAGCATTATGATGTGATATTATCATCATGTTTCTCCCTATGGTTGATGTTGGGACAAATAGGTCCAAAGAGCCATATATTTCTCTCTAATCACAATAGAGAAACTACACATACTCTATATATTTCCAAAAATATTTGTATTTCATTGTCACAAGTGGAATTGTGTTGAAGAGACATATTTTTATGAATACACCAGAATACCAATATGGTGGCTCAGTGGTTAAGAATGGAAGATCTTAAGTTCAAATCATGGCACTATTGTGCTTTGAGCCAGGCCCTTCTGTACATTATTCATGCTCATCCCTGTATATATGGACCTCATAACCTATTTATCTACTGTTATTTATTGGAAATAAGCCACTTATGCTCTTCTGGTTAGATGCTAACTGCATCTCATTGGCTCTGTAGATGAACCTTGCGCAATGAGAGTAAAGTTGAAACCTATCTAATCTAATCTAACCTAGTTTAATCTAATCCCTCAATTGTGAGTCGCTCTGGATAAAAGTCTGTGCCAAATACGTTAAATGGATAAGATTGATACAGTGATAAATATTGATGTTGATATTCTTTATATTTTTCTCTTGCAAATCAAATTGTGTAGTTTCGATTGTTACATAATCAAGAGGTGTGGGGTTTTGTGGGGTTTTGTGTTCCTTTTTACATCAAAATATGATGGCCAACTGAGCTTCCACAGGAGCCGTGTTCGGTATTAAAGTTATATATGTAATGGTAAATAGGTCATGTGAAAGTTCACCCTCTGGGTTTTAATCATTTTGCCGTTTCTTTTAATTCGTTATTTATTCATTAAGCCTATTAGTTTTAAATATGATTGTACTGTTGCCGTTATATATGGTGTTTTGCGATCAAAAAAGCTGTTGTATATACTATAGTATTAGTGTTGTGATGGAGAGAAGGGAATTGTTTGACCTCTCTCTTTTCCTCATCACACTACTCACTGGCAGTTAAACACAAATTCAGGATACTCTACATGCAGAAACCCAGAAGTGTCCTGATTTAAGCAAATTTGCATTAATAAAATTATTAATTTGTTTATGCTGCTTGATTGTGCAGTAATTTGGTCTCTCTTTTTAGTGCAGATCATGAAAATAACATGAAAACAAACAGTATCATCTACGACACATGTTTTCAACCCGATAATAAAGCTTTAATCGCTAATTACTTACTCATCTCCCTTCAGCACACCGGTTCCTTCTGGGTCGAATATCTTGAAGGCGTTTAGAATGTTCTCCTCTGGGTCAGTACCTGAGAAGTTCTTGTTAGTTAGACTAGATAATCTGGGATGAAGTTTATCATTGTGTCATTTTGATGCGTCTGAAGCCAGAATGTACCGTGCTGTACCTTTAAGCTTCTCGCCAAACATGCTGAGGAACACTGTGAAGTTTATGGGACCTGGGGCTTCCTTTAGCATGTCATCAAGCTCATCACTCCCTACGTTCAGCCGACCTGAAAAGCACACACATACACACACACACACACACGTCAGCTAAATCCTTCCTGAACTTGCATAAATTCTTCTTCTTTTAACATGTATACAGAATTCTTGTTTTATGTATGTTAAGTTTCTTGTGATCCAAATCCTAGTTCAGGATCTTGAATATTAAGCTGTTCTATTTTATTATTGTGGTACCATTTAGCTTTAAAAACTTTAAAAAATCAACTTATTTATTTTATTTAAAATCAAATTAAATTCATTTTCAACAATAAATCTAATATTATTATGAATCCATTTTATTTTATTTAAATTGTCTGTATTTTGTACATTGCGCTTAACAGAGTGTTGTTTTTATTAGCATAGAATTAGCAACTACAGTTAACTAGCATCTATTCCAATGGAGTATTCTACTGATTTACTTGAATCATTTAGTGAATGCTTTGCAATGAAAATGTACATTTATCATAATATAATCCAAAATGTTTTCATAGAAAAGAATGGTACTGTTAAATGGACACATTAAAGTGAAAATAAAATTGTTTTATAGGATAAAATGTCTGGGACGTGCACAAATGGTGTTTTCGGATTTCTTTTAGAAGTATTATGAACAGTTTTTGTCATTGATCTACTTGAGCACACGTGTTTCAAATATTTCAAATGTCTTTGAACCCCCATACATGTTTGTAAATGGAATACCAGTGGGACACCAAATGGCAGCCCGGTTGCAGTTTCAGCCCTGGAACTGTTACATGAGAAACGGAAAGTGTTTACCTACAGCGGCGAACGTGTCTCTGAGATCGTTCTTGTCAATGAATCCGTCTCTGTTCTGGTCCATAATGGTGAACGCCTGCAGGCATTTACAACACGTTAGCTCAGGATACATCTTCCACCCTCGATATATCAAAGAAATGTGCTAGGACTAATGGCTTGAGAGTCCATCCATCATGTGCACTGTAAATTACAGTGATTACAGCCTATGTCTGGTCTCAGCCAAGGAATCGTCTGTTAAGCTCAAAGCTTCTGTGAGTTATGGTTTGTATTGTTTTGAAATATCATATATCATACGCGGTGGGATAAATGAGGGAACAGGCTCTTGCCTCTTTGAATTCCTGAATCTGTGACTGCTCGAACATGGTGAACACGTTGGAGCTGGCTGATTCCTTCTTCTTGGCCTTTTTGGGGGACTTGAAGAACATCAGTAGAGATCAATAAACATTTTCTTTTCAAAAATGTTCTTATTAACATCATTAAAATAACACATGCTAATTCATAGACTAATGCTAGTGTGAAGACATTTCTCCACCAGAATATATACGTATATATATATATATATATATATATATATATATATATATATATATATATATATATATATATACATATCGCTAGAATATATAGGTTTCAATTATAGTACGATATTACAACCTCTAGCTAATCAAATATTCAGATTCCTAAGAGAAACTAGGAGTTCCATTTTGTCACACAAAGCACATATCAGGCCTCATTTATCGACCTCAGTATTGACTAGTTTATCCATACATTCTATAGAGGAATATTTATGCTAGTAATTTTGGTATTGGGTTTCTCGTATTATATATATATATAGATTATATGGTCATGTTTAAGTAGCTTCACGACTGTAATATTTTATAAAAAATGTTGTTCAACATAAAATAAAGAAATTCGAAATTCAAAACAAATCCCAATATAACGCTAGCTGTTTGAGTAGGACAAAAAATATGGTAGCTGAGGTGCTCTGCAGTGGTTCAGCGGCTTTACTCAATTTAGCTCACACCTTAAACAGCAGTTCTATGCTGTTTCACAATATTAAACCTTTTGTCGACCTTGCATATCTTTTTTCTTCACTTCAGTTTGGCAAAATGGAATAAATTCAAACACAGCTTTACTAAAATATAGTATTGCTTATTATATAATTTAATAGCAATAATGAATAATGCCCTACCCAGAAATCATAAAAAATGCTAGGTATTTAAACAATGTGTCTGGATGTCATTCTCTTCAGTGCGTCTAAAAACGTGCTCGTTGCCAATTATCGCAAACTTCATCATATCCTGTCAAATAAACCTGATCTAAAAAAAAAAAAAAAACACAAAAGATTTTGAACTGGCAAGTGTCATTCAGAACAATTTCATTGGAAATCATTTGAATAAAGTCATAAGAAAGGATAGAACTGCTCCCACCAATCTACAAACCCCTACCCTTACCACTTACACACCATTTTTTATGAATTTCCAAGCATGAAACCACCCCGAACAAACGTCTTGGCATCATCCTAAAAGCATTCAATGTATCATACATGCAGTCAACCTTGGCTCGGTTTTCGGCCACAATTTTCTGCACGTAAAAAAATCAATTAATTCCCTGCTCATCTATCAGTATTAAACCGTTAACAAAACCACGACTCGAATAATATCCTACCATCGTGATGGTGGCTGAGATCCTGCAGGCACACAGCTAAAGTCTGGGGGAGACAATGAAGTCCCGGCGCTACTGTTTTATATACGAAATGCCCAGTGGCCAGGCATACCTGCTCTAATTTTAGACAATAGCAGTTAGCTTGGAAATATGCAGTAACTAACTGCTCTTGTGGGGTATGTGGACCATGTGCAATACTTTGGCCTCTTTAAAAAGAGAGCAGTGTCCATGATCGAGTCCATACTGTGCCATTATTACAGGTGCTATTACAGTTCAATGGCAGAGAGTGGGGTCAGGACAACTTCAATTCTTTGTAGCATCCATGTGCTAGTGGGCATAGTAACAGTTTAACAAGAACAGACGTCCTTTTCAACACAAAGCACCATCGTTGCAAAATAGTCGTTGCTAGCTACTAATTCAATTATTTTTTATTTGTAGAGCACTTTCAACAATGGACATTATCCCAAAGCAGTTGTACAGAGATTGTAAGAGGTTATAAGGTTTTTGTTTATCTCTAATGAGCGAGTCAGTGGCAAGAAAAAAAATGCTATGATGCTATGAGGAAGAAACCTTAAGAGGAACCAGATTCAAAAAGGAACCATCCTAATTTGGGTGGCACCGAATGTCTATTCATTACAGTTCCATCGTTGTTGCGGTGAACTGTTCAGTGATGGGTCCATAAATGCAGAACTGTTCATGTGAAAACTGCCATTATAGCAGACAGTTGATATTAATTACAGTCCAAATCTATTCTCAGGCTGTTGTTCTTAACTTGCTCAGTAATTTTATGGATCTTTAGGATGTTAATGTGAAACCTTTGTCATTGCATGACAATTCAAAAATCAATCAAAAATCAATCAAAAAGAATGAAAGTTAGCAATGCAGATTAGGTGTGTTTTTAATGGAGATGGAGGCGAAGGACAACCCAAAAATCATACCGTTTCTGACAGTCAAATTGAAGTGATCGTCTCATTAATATCAGAAGTTTGAACTTTCACCTGTTTTTCCAAATTGCATTGTACTGCATTGTATTATATTGTATTGTATGTAAATAGTGGTTATTTTAAAATTTCCTAAAAGATTGAAACAAAAAAACAGTTAAAAATATATGCAGATTTCATCCTGTTATTCATTGTCTGGAGCATTAGCACGGTTCATTTGAATGATCTGCTCAATAAAGCGAATCACGAGTCACAGGGTTTTGTCAGTTGTCATGACCTGACTTTGTCTGCTCTCAGGAGCCAAGAGTTATTCTAATCACTACCGCATGGGATAATACATCATATTGACACACACTATATGGTGCCATGTTTATTACATATTCACAAACAGATTGTATATGAGTGCAGGCAGCTTTCAAAAGGGCTAAAAGTAACAGAGTTCGGTTTGTGGAGCTTCTTATGTTTCTGTGTGCATCAAAAATGTATCTCTGAAGGTTTTTCTTTAGTGATAAGGATGAGCCCTTTTCTTTAATCCAAAAAACATTGAGGGAAATAAAAGTACTTTTTTTGTACTTTATTTATGTATTTGTTTCTCCTTAAATGGCATTCAATAGTTTATCAAGTGTATTTACTGTAAATACTGTATACATTCTTTTCAGACTGATATTTTACATCAAACCTTCTGACAAAAGAGCTGAACTGAATACTGTTTGTTGCTCAAGCAAGAAAATTTAATAAAGAATCAGGACTGGGGCTACAGTCATGTGAAAAAGATATTAACATACATCATTCTACAACGAGGAAGACTGTTCACAGTTGGTAAACATTTTAGAAAGTTGCTAATCTTCCGAGGAGGGAACTTTTCAGCAAATTTACCGCAAGGTCAGACTATGCAATACATCAATTCTCAGAGAAACTGCAAAAAAACCCGAAAAAAAAAACAAGTTACAACTCAGACTGTATTCACAACAAAAATGTGGTCTAATTAAACCGAATAAACGCTTTTAATCCACACTGAAAGATTCATTGAAACATTTTGAATCTAGGTTAAAAAGAGTGAATATGGGATTTAAAATATTACAAAAAAACAAATTTGTTTGTGTTTCTTTTTCATTTCAATTTAGTTTTCAGAAAATGTTTTTTTTTTGTAGCTTTTCGTTTAGTTTTGTATCTTTATAGTTTCTAAAATCTAATGTATGATAAAAGCCTTGATATTTTAAAATATATTTTTGAAGTTGTAACAAGAAATGTTCAAAAGATAAGATGATTTAAAAATCATTAAATTTTGAATAGAGGTTTTTGTTTTACATTTATTACAGCGAATACATACTATTAAACAAAATAAATATATATATATATATATATATATATATATATATATATATATATATATATATATATATATATATATATATATATATATACACACACACTATATATATATATATATATATATATATATATATATATATATATATATATATATATATATATAGGGATATACAGTATATTTTTTTTAATACAATAATCTTGATTAACACTGACATAAGCATTAAACAATAGGAAGTCTGACCAGGCTTTCACTGAGCCATGTCTCGCATAAAACACATCGATTTGACCTGTAAATACCTACAACTTTGCACCAGTGAAGCATCTGAAAATATTCTGAAGAACACCAAAGTACCGACTGGTGTACTTCAAAAGAAAAGCAAACAATGGACTCTTCAAAATCGTCTGCCGTAAATTCTGATCTTTAAAGCCATTCGTCAAATGTTGTTTGTCTCTCAACATCAATCGAATTTTAGTCTCCCTCACCTCAGCTTTCTGATTAAACTCTTTCCACGTACCAAGGACAAAAATAGCCTAAAAGTTCCATCGCTGATCCACATGCAGCCATAGAGGGTTAAACGGATGGAGAAAATGACCCTATGATACTTTGTTGTGAGTTTAATTTACAATAGACTATCGTAGTTATTATCATTACTAATGGCATCACTATTATTATGATCTTACATCCAAACCAGGAGAGAAATGAACAATTAATGTGATCCGTGCAAAGTTTATTCTTAGGCGTTGGACAGAAACAGACAGACAGATCATCATTTGTGGCTCCTGGCAAAGAAACAGTGGTGTCTATTGGGAAAACACAACCTGGACAGGTGGAGGAGTAATCCCACAGTGCGGTCAGGGGATAAATATAGACTTGGGCATTATTGGCATTATTTATGAGGTGACTTGTAAAGGGGCTGGCAACAGTCAGGCTTGGAACATATTTGTGTGTGTGTGTGTATGTGCGAGTGAAATTCTCCAAGACACATTTACTTTTTTCTGAGGTCATGTGATCTTCATGGTCTGATCAGGTTAAAGTGTGTGTATTAAGTGTGTGACTAAGGGTATAGTGCATATATACATATATGTGTGTAGTGTATGTATTAAGTGTGTGATTAAGTGTGTGTGGGTGTTTCTGTGTATAAAACATAGACTGTCAATGAGAGTGTAAATGTCCTCAAGAGAGACTTGATCAAGTAGCACAGGACAAAAGCCTAAAGGACGAATACTTTGACTGTGTGTGTTCCAACACATGTGCAACAGGTGTGTTTTGGGGGTCGCTCAATGTTTATTATTAGACTTTATTTTGCGAGAAGCTGTTGTTGATGCCTCAGTAATTTTGCTCTTTGTTATCTCCAGGCATGTGCCTCTAGCTTTCATAAACCTTTTTTAGTTTATGAGGACATTGAGGTCTAAGCTCTTTACAGGGTTGTTATTTACAAGGAGGAAGTAAATCATTTTATTCATATGGAATTTTTAATGCAGTGGATGAAATCAATGTAACACAAACTGCCCAGTTTGTGTCCAGGTTGTGTCTTTTGTACCCTGATGTACACCATTGAGGCAGAACATTATGAGCGGTGAAGTGAATAAAACTGATTATCTCTTTATCATGGTACCTGTTAGTAGGTGGGATATTTTAGGTAGTAAGTGAACATTTTATTCTCAAAGTTGACGTGTTAGAAGAGGAAAAATAGGCAAATGTAAGGATTTGAGTGTTTGACGAGGGCCAAATTGTGACGGCTAGACGACTGGGTCAGAGCATCTCCAAAAGTGCAGCTCTTGTGGGCTGTTCCCGGTCTGATCATTCATTTTCTAGGAGAGCTGGTGACAGCTGACTAGCTTATCGAGCATCACTTAAAGTTGTGAAAGTCAAATACAATACAATTTTGGTACACGGGCGATAATAATAAAGACGGTAAAGAGCACATGATCTGTTTCCTGACTGGTTTGTGAATAATAGCAAGAACACCTAATGTCCAATTTACAATACAGCAACATGTTGCCTTGTTGCAATAAAAAAACATAAATGTAGCATGACCCTGACAGTTCCTCAACCTCAGCTACATCACTTAAGTTCATAAAGTGTATGAAACTAACAGGGTTGTTTTTCATAATCCTGCTAATATATATAAATTAAACCATGTATGTAGATTTGTATATATTTTATATATTTTATATATTAAAATATATAAAACTTGCAGTTTCTTTGATTGGCAAGCTGTCAATATTGTGCTCATATCTCAGGCAAAAACAGGCTTACAGCATACCAAAAAGCTTTTTCAGCATTTTCCTATGAACATGGAAGATATCATGTTTGATCCAAAGATGGAAAATGCTAAAGACTATATATATATATATGGATTTGCATGCATACATGGATTATACATGGATTCAATATATATATATAGCGAATCCATGTGTTGCATGGCATTCTGGTATACATGATTCCACAGTGCTTATGTTGGTTTCATACCATCAGAAATAACCCCGATCTAGAACGTCACTTACGGCCCACAGATTTAGAATCAGAGTCAGTTACAGTGTGAAAAAAAAGTGCCCAAAAATTCCATGTAATAAAGCACTCAGGGATCTACCATTATAGAGAAAAAATACAAACCCAGGGTAGTTTTATGTGGAAGATTTAATGGAAAAGTATTAGCTAACAATACATCACAGCTATTTGCTCATGTTAACTGTGTGTGTGAAGTTGCAAAACATCAGCAAATCTTTCCAATCATTTTCAATGTATCTTCACACTTGGTTTTCACTCATGAAGTAACTTAATTGCTTCGAGTACAGCTTTACCTTTGACTAAAAATCTTTTTGTCCACGATACGTCACTTTGTAAGATTTTACCATAGAAACAATAATGTTATTGATGTAGCCAAATCTACTGGCCAATCAGATCTGAGAATCAGACAGCACTGTAGTGTAGGTTGAATTGTTTCTCAGTTAGACATAGAATAATTTCATGGTTACTGGTTGCTGACATAACAAGTTTCCTTTAAATCCCCTTACCGATGTTTAATATGAATATGGGAGATATCATGTTTGATCCAAAGACGAAAAAATGCTGAAAAAGCTTTTTGGTGTGCCATAAGCATGTTTGTGCCTGAGATATCAACACAATCTTGACAACTTGCCAATCAAAGAAACTGCTAGTTCATGGTGACATGACTTGAAATAATTGAGATGTGATCTTCAGAAAAGACAGAGTTATTTTATAATGACATTTTGACTAATTCTTTAACCTACTGGATTTTTTTTTTTGTTTGCCTTGGTAATGGTTTTCTACATTACCCACAATGCCATGTGTCTACCTGCTAACAGTGAGACCAGTAGGATTTACCCCTTCCTATGTAAAGAGAAGGATGTAGCAGAACTTTGGGTTTTTTGTCTGCCCAGGTCTTAGTGTGCAAAATACATCCAGGTAATTACTAATAAACCATTTTCCAGTAATCAAGCAATGTATAAAATCGGTGTAATAATATTCATCTACCACTGAGTGGCGCCTCAACTGCATACATCACCATGAAGAGCATTTCTGAACTTCATGTGTCACAACACATGAATATAATGCAGATTTACCTCAGTTTATTAAAAGCACATCAGTTTATCTCTTTATCTCATATAGACACACAGGAACTGTTGGAAGCAGGTAGAAAACCCAGTGCACTCTGCATGCCCTCATTTCTTGATTCCTCGATTGTTGGGAGAGGTCCGGCATCGCTCATAATTAAACTTTAATCCCGTGTATCAGCAGCTATTTAAAATTAGGCCTGGCCTCCTGAGAGGCGACGGTGGATTAAAACCAGCAAGATAAGACAGGACAAGGAGGAGGTGGAGGAAGATGAGGAGGATAGAAGGAAGCGAGGGGTGTCTGGGATGGAGGATGGGGTGTCCATTGGGGAGACAGAAATGGCAGGAGCTTGGGGAAGTGGGGGATACACAGAGCACCTGTGGGCTGGAAGAACAAATCACTGGCAGGAGATGTAAGTGTCTTAAGGGGTCCGGCGGGAGAGAGAGAGGAAGAGAGAGAGAGAGAGAGAGAGAGAGAGAGAGAGAGAGAGAGAGAGAGAGAGAGAGAGAGAGAGAGAGAGAGATGGAAAGACAGCACCCCTGAGAGATATAGAAGCCAAACCTTAACAGCTATTTGGAAAGACAGCACAAACATCTTGTGTGGCGAAGAAGCTAATAGTGGCTAATATGCATGTTATATTACAAGTATCTGTATCCTGTATACTTTTTTTACCAAATTATTTCAAAATTGCTAAAGAAATCTCTACTTTCTTCTCACTACGTATCCAAATATCGCTGCATTACTACATTTCAAATACGTCGAATCGAGTATTTGAAAAGTCATAAGGTCACTTTTTTGGTTTTAGGTATCATCAGGGATTTATTGTAATCTATATCATGCTACATGTAGCTATTGTAGGCAGCTGCTGTAGCTATGAGAGTCCAGCTAGTTTGTGGGGTCATGCTAGTTAACGTTTCAGAAATTAGCAACCACATTGGTTCCTTGGTGAAAGAGGCACATATTTGCTTCCAGGGACTAAATTCATTGTGCTAACATTGTGGCACTTTGGTTTTTGAGTATATTTAAGAGATTTCACTTTTTTGTCTCCACTCAAATGAACAATCTGAAGTCGTGTTTCAAATTTTACCTCAGAAATTTAGCTACATGAGGGATTCCATGTTTACTTCTGTAAAGCACCCTTTATTTTATCTACATCGTTGCCAAAGTTTGACTTAATTTCACCTAGATTTGACCTCAATCACCTCAATTTTACGTATTTTCACTTCCTGCTGCTCTTAATGTTGATCTCGCCTTAACAATATAGAGACTCACAACTGACTAGCATAGAAAGCGAATTGTTTGCTCTGTTTCAATTTAACCTTTGAAGAAGAGGTGAAATATTATATCGGACACGCTAATTTGTTAACTGACATATCTACAGCTATGAAAAAAAGAAAAAACACATTATCTAGTTTAATTAACCGTTGCTAATGGCTGTCAATGAGCATTAACTCGCTCACCCAAGCAGTAAATTAGTTAAAGTGAGGTGATTTTTTTTTTTTTTTTTTTGGATCATCTGCTTAAGATTTTCATAGAATAGTTTTTCCATGAAGACTTCTTGGAAATTCAGTAGTATATTTTTTTGCATCATAGTTTGAATAGTGTGCATTGTGTCTTCTAAATATATATATATATATGTGTTTGTTTGCTTTTCTTTTTTTTTTTGTTAGTCAATAGCTTCACTGATTGTCTGGCTACAACCGCATAGCATAAATACCTCATGAAATAATATTGCCTTTGCAACCGGAGCGAAGTATGTACCCACATAATTGTAAAAATGCCTGTAGGAACTGTGCACCATTATCTTTTATCCTATTGTTTTTATTAGCAAGTGAATGATGGGAATTTTCTTCAGGGTTTTTGAGCTAGATTACTTCCTTCCTCCTTAATTAGAAACGATTTGTTTAGTATTTTTTTCCTTTGTCCAAAGCTACGGTCTTCATTACTAGGCTGAAAAATGAACTTGTTCTGACCAGCTATCAGGTTTAAAACCACAGGCTATGCTGGTCAAACTGGTAGACCATCTTTACTGGAAGGAAAGTAAATTTGAACCTTTCAGAGTGTGAATTAATTGCTACATAAATGTTTAATTGCCTTAGCACCTTGTTGCATTCGTGACAACTGTTTCCATCAACCAGTTTGACTAGCTCGGCTTGCGGTTTTTGTACTGGTAGCTGATCAGACCGAGCCTTGATTTCAATTATTTTGTGTTGATAATAAGAGTCCTGGAGGCATTATCTTAGCCTGGGCTTGAACAAATGATTTGAAAGTAATCTGCGTTCTTATGTACAGGTTCTCGGTTCTTAACCTGTTCAAACCAGATCGTTCTCGCATGGCATTTGCTTGGTATCCTGAACTTTCCATGCTTTTATTGTTGATGCATCTATTTGATTATTTAGAAATCTAATCGCAATAGAACGTTAGACACATCATATATTTTTTGTAAACATGGCAGAACAAGTGCCGAGCTCATTCCATGACCTCTCTCCCGGTTTCTCTGAGTCACTCGGCTGTTCTGAACGAGCATCTCACGTGGTCATCATGTGACATTTATTCAGTTCATTGGTAACTGGATGAAATAGGCTAACGCACAAACTAGCCTAATAGCTAACTGACTAACACATGCACTTTAATAAAGTATCAAGAGCAATGATTACCCAAATCCAATCAGTGTTGGTTCAGCAGGGTTATTTTTTTCCACACGTTTAACATAATCTGTTGTTCGTATAAATAAGCATGAGGATGTTTTCTAAAGAAAAAAAAAAAGTTTGAGGGTGGGAATTTAGTGGTTAAGGATCTAGGTTAGTGTTCAGAAGGTCAGGGTTTTAAACCTTGGTATTGCCAAGCTGCCACTCTTGGGCCCTTGAGCAAGGCCCTTAACTCTCTGTGCTCCAGGAGCGATGTATCGTGTCCGATCCCAGATTCTGAACAAGCTGGGATATGCGAAGGAAAGAATTTCACTGTGCTGCAGTGTATATGTAACAAATAAAGGCATTAAGAAAGAAAGAAGGAAAGGTGCAGAAAGATGCCAGCCGTAAGGAAAGGTATCTTAGGTCCATGCGTGTTATAAAATGTGCTCGTAAATGATCGGTGTCTTTCTGGCTGTCCATGGAAAATTGTGAGAACATGAAAGTTCTGTCAGCTTGTAGCATTAAAACGAGTTTTATCAATGCGCAGTGAGACAGAGAGAGAGAGCGAGCTCAGCATCAAGGTCTCTTTGCAACTGACTTTGAAAAATCAATAGCAATATATATATATTTTTTTCTTCTTCTTCTTCTACTGCACCTTGAAAGCTCTTTCAGCAAACCCCCGGCTGCTGCGTGCGCGGCTCTAATCAAAGCAACAGTGTCAGGATTCGGTGAATAAAGCTCAAAGACTGAAAGTTTTGACACAGCGCTTCAGTGTAAGTCAAACTAACTCGCACCGTTTTGTTCGAGCTGTAGACACTGAGAGAAATCAGCGAAGATAGTGTGGGGTGAAGTGCCAAACGGACACTGTCGGGCCCTTGAGCAAGGCCCCTTAACCCTGTCTGCTGTAACATGGCTCACACACACACACACACACACACACACACACACACACACACACACACACACACACACAAAGGAGATTAAGCATCAATGCCTACTATGAATTGGAACTTGAAGTTGATTTTATTGTATTACATTTTACATTTATCGTTTTGAAAGGTCCAGGAAACAAGTTAGCTCTTTCCAGCCAGCTGTGTGTTTTGTCTCACAGCCCCAATACACACGGACACAGACACACACCCACACCCAGAACCACACACACACACACACACACACACACACACACACACACACACACACACACACACACACACACACACACACACACACGAAGCAACCATTTCCTTGTCACATGCAGTCATCCATGAACGGACGTGCCCTTCAGTGAGCAAACACTCTCCTGATCAATAGATAATTTCTCTTTCGTGATGTGGAGCTATTTTCCTTCTCAGGCACGCCACTGAGCCAGCACTTTGTCAAAACAGTGTTTGCAAAGGAGGCCTGGCATGAGTGTGAGCTTTTATCATTCCTGCCCAGGAGAGAAAGAGAGAGAGAGAAAGAGGGGAGAATCTGTCATATGTCATGTACCTGCCCGAGATAACAACAAGATTCCAGTCGAATGCTCACTTCTCTCAAAGTGCAAGATCAACTTTTAAACTAATACTTCAACCCCCCCCAAATTTGCTGACGCTGCAAAAAAAACAAAAACGGAAAGCCTGC
Source organism: Silurus lanzhouensis (assembly GCA_039877035.1). Taxonomy (NCBI): domain Eukaryota; kingdom Metazoa; phylum Chordata; class Actinopteri; order Siluriformes; family Siluridae; genus Silurus; species Silurus lanzhouensis. The sequence goes on along the minus strand of JBCEWE010000122.1, from coordinate 3,747,205 downwards.
TCGGATTTACTGCTGACTGGTTTGCTGTTTTTATTCTTTTTCTCGTATCTCAAGGTCAACATTTGTCAAGGCATATGATCTGATTGTCACATCTCTGATCTTTCATCAGGTCTGCCATTGAAGAACCGGTTCTATTTTATCAGCGACAAAAGGTTGAAGGTGTGGTGACGCACAAACAACACACACACGCACATTTTACGGGATTATTACTTGTCTCCAGGGCATTTTTGTATTTGCTTAAAGTCCAGACTACGACTAGAACCCTGTTGAAACTGTGTAAAACCTGCTGGGTTTTGATTCGTTCGGCTGATCGTAGCCTACACACTCTTTACTCTCCCTTTCTCCTTTATTCGTATCGATCTGGCCTTTTTTTCCCTTTTCCTTCCCCTCAGGAAGCACTGGACGTCTCAATTCTTTCTAACCAATGTCCAAAGGAAAGCAAGAAAAAGAAATGAGAGATGTGAGAAAGTCGTGATTAGTGAGGGCTCCTGCACCCTACTCACCCCTGACCTTGCCCTTGACCCCGAGCATGACCATGGGGTTAAAGGTTGTGTGAACGCGTTGCAGACAGGGTTCTCTGCCGGCTGGGTGATGAGTGGTATACTAGCCTGAAAACATGGTCTGTTTGACTTGATTAGACATGTATTTCTTTCCATGGTGCTGAACTTTATCCAGGCTACGTTTCATGCAGCGTGTAGCCCAGAGCTGTTTCGCAAGGCTTGCGTGTACAACTTCCGTTCAGGTGAATTTACACTGAAAGGTCAGAATAATTATACCAGCAACGTGCGACACATAAAGGCGCCGCAGCCAAACCAGACTGAGCAATTATAATTATCGGGAATAAAAGTGACCTCAAATATTTCTCAAGGATGTGTCCTCAATCCTTGCTCAATATTGAAGTTAATTTATGATTATGTTATACTACTTTTGTAGTAAGAGGCAGTATAAAGGAAGTATGAGTAAATTTTGTCCTCCTCATGCCAGTTAATTATATATATATATAATTAACTGGCATGAGGAGGACAAAATTTACTCATTTATCTCACAACATGTTGTTATTAGGAGTGAGCTTTTTGTTAAATCCTTATTTATTTTTTATCCTCATTTTATTTATCTATTTTCCCTAAGAGTTAATTATCACCTAATGCTTAACAGGTTGTGCTCTAAACCTAAGCTTTAGTCAAAAAGCAATCAGAGAAAGAAATGCTGTTTTTGTTTTCTATCCAGTCCCGAGTTTGTATACGATTCACTGTGTATAAAATCCTGGTTATTACAAAGAAAAGCATCTTTACATATGGTTCTAGGTTTGAAAGAAAGAAAGAAAGAAAGAAAGAAAGAAAGAAAGAAAGAAAGAAAGAAAGAAAGAAAGAAAGAAAAAGTAATTTACAAATATAATTGAATATATAAATATATATATATATAAACAATAATAATATTTAAAATATATATTTGCAACATAAATATATTATAAATAATTGTCAAAAATAAAGGCATTACAAAATTGTAAACAATAAAACAAAGAAAAAGAAACTCTAGTTACAATTTTAAAGCATTAATATTATAATTATTAATATAATAATAATAATAATAATAATAATAATAATAATAATAATAATTATTATTATTATTATTATTATATACAATAATAATTGGAAATTACTTTTTCTTTCTTTCTTTCTTTCTTTCTTTCTTTCTTTCTTTCTTTCTTTCTTTCTTTCAAACCTACAACCATATGTAAAGATGCTTTTTTCTTTGTATTGACTGGTTAAAGGAGTCAGTCTGTATCAGTCTGTAATGGTAAAGGGGTCAAAATAAACCTGATTTTGACAAAAAAATTATTTAATTTTTTCGTGTTCCATTTAATTCTATTTTCTGCCATTCTTTCATTCTAGAATTTTTTTCTTGCTTGCTTTTTTTCTTATTTACTTATTTTCCTCTTTAAAAGACCACAAAAGACCTACAACCATGTGTATAATACAGATGCTTTTTCTTTGTATACTCCCAAAAAAAGACTAGGACACGACCATCTGCTATTTATCATATCCTGGTTATTACAGTTTTTCTCAGCTGCTTTGGAGCATTTCTCATTCATCCTTAATATTTGCAAAACAATACGTGCATTTCTCAAAACAATGTGTACAAACAGCACAATATAGTGGATTTCTTGCAAAAGCCTGAACTTTTCCAAAATTCTTAGTTCATCTCTCAAAAGTAAATATTTGTGTCAATAAACAAATTTTTCCCATCAGAATAAAAAGTCCATTTGTCATTGTGTAAAATGTTTAGTCGTGTTGTCAGTGTGACGCTGCACAGTTTCTGGATTTCTTGATATAAACTATGGTTTGGATTATAGTGATTGAAAATGCACAAAATTTGAATTCCTTCTGTTTGGCTTCTATGAACCTCAGCAGCACAAATTCATTTATTTGATTGTATATTTGATTTAAATTGATTGCAAGAGTCTGGACAGGATTTACACTTTTACTGTACTGTACAAGAGATTGTTTGTTTCTTGGTTGTTCATCCATTTTCAGAAATTGTAATTCTTTGTTTTGCTCTGTCTGTATTCACTCTCCAATTGAAGGTTCACAAGATTGACCTTTGACCTGTTGTAGAGAACTGGTTGATCATTGGTTGATCTGATTCCGTACACTCGCCTTCATTAGTGACATTCAAGATTCATCTGCACAATTCACCAATTCAACACATTTACAAAAAAAAAGGTTGAATAGTAATTTAAGCTTGACAGATGATGACAACTGCTTTATCCGTTTTGCATTTAACGACTTACAGTATATAATGAACTGATGCTGAGATGTTTTGGGGGTTAAAACTGTTCAGGTGAAACCAATATAATATATTTTGAACAACATGAACATAAACAACTGATAATGTAGGAAACAGTAAACATTTGTACATAATCAAATAAATGAATATACTAAAGTGATCTCAAATTGAACAAAGAAACGAGAAATGTTCTTATGATGAGCACAAGTGACTGAATGATGTGGAGGTTGAACAAGTAGTTTTGAGAATTTCATCTCTGATCTGAGAAACGCTCCAATGCGACTGAGAAAAACGGTGAAAAAAAACCCTCTTCTTTTGAAAAACATTAACACTTTTAAATTTACTGTTTATTAGTAGTTATTGTGAAACTAACTTTAACTGTACTCCAATTTTCCTACTGCTTTTGAAACATTGTCCTATGAATAAAGTCTTATCAAAATCGATTAAATATATTATTATATACACATTGTTATACATTTCTTTTTTGGAAAAAGAATTCAATACATGTTTTGCAGCACTTTGGCCTGCATCTTAAACCTCGTAAACTCCAGGGAGCCATTTCACATTCCTTAGCCTTGTAGCTACATGTCGTTCCTATCAGTTACACTGTAATATTAGATATGAGAAATACTATGAACGTGAGCAATAAGCGCAAAACCTATGGACGGTGTCATGTGATCAAAAAGCACAAGTCGGTTTATTGAATGGGAATCATTCAGAATCAGAAATATGTGTGTATTGGGTGTGTAGGAAGAAAAGAAATACCCTGTCAGATTTATAGACATAATATTTATAGATAATGGTTGGGGGATGGGGAGCGTCTGGCTCGATGGGCCGCTTGCCACCAAAACAACAGCCATAAATGTCAACGACCCGGTCAGACAAGACAGATCTGTTTCTTTTATTCTTCCATTCCTGTTATGCACTGGGATTTGAACTCACGACCTTCCTGTTGGAGCACAACCTGAACCACTAAGCCAGCGTGAAGGAGGCTGGTTTTGCATGAGGGTGTGTGTGTCTGTGTGTGTGTCAATTCAGCCGTCATGCTAACATACCTACTTGTTTACTTGAGTCTGGATCTTAAGCACAGATAGTTGCTGGTGTGTGTGTGTGTGTGTGTGTGTGTATGTGTGTGTGTGTGTGTGAGCTTGAATACAACACTGTCATGCTTACGTTATTAAGTTTGTGTATAGATAGATAGATAGATAGATAGATAGATAGATAGATAGATAGATAGATAGATAGATAGATAGATAGTGTGTGTGTAAGTTGTCATGCTTATGTTCTTGCTTACGTGTGTGCCTGTGTGTAAACTGTCATGCATATCAATTTACTTGCTTACTTGTATATGGTTGTGTGTGTGTGTGTGTGTGTGTGTGAAACAACACTGTGCACAATACTGTCATGCTGATGTGCTTACTTGTGTTTGGATCTTGAACACAGATAGTCAGTAAGGCGTGTGTGTGTGTGTGTGTGTGTGTGTGTGTGTGTATGTGTGTGATGCAATCAAGAGCACCCCACAGGTCAGCGTGTCCTCACTGTCACCTCTGAAGGTCAGGTCATCCTGACATCTGAGCGCACACACACACACACACACACACACACACACACACACACACACACACACACACACACACACACACAATTAGCCTAGATTTGGATAACATGCAAATGTGAGTATGATAAAGAGATGAACGGACTAGCTTTTCATGGTGTTGATAGAAAGGTAGATTATGTTAAATTATGACAATAATTATATTTATAAAAAACATTGTTCACACTCAGTGACACTACTTTTCTAGCACCGCCTTTATCTGTTCATAAATGGGCTTGAGCTTTGCTTTCACTGATCAAAGTTTAAATAAGTGAATGAATAATTTTCAGATTGTATTATTCAGCTCTTTAAAAAACTTTTAAGTGTTTTTCTCAACAATGAATCAAAAAAAATGTGCAATCAAATGCACAAGCTGGGAATAATTGGCCTGGCCTTTTTTGCGACTGGCATAATTATGCTCTAATAATTCATCCTCCTAATGAATAACTAGCGCCACTGTTAAAATGTTGGACACCCTGATCAAAAGCTGATGAGTTCTGATCAAGAATCTGCTGGAGCAAGTCATTTAAACCTCAACTGCATGCATATCACATGTACATTACAGTGCAATGTAATTTCTTCACATATCCTATTATACAGCACCCCCGGCGCACAGAGGGTTAAGGGGCCTTGCTCAAGGGCCCAAGAGTGACAGCATAGCAATACCAGGGCTAGAACCTCCAAGCTTCTCATCAGTAACCCAGTGCTCAGATCATTAACCACTGCAAGTGGATTAACCAAATGGCAGAATTCACTTCTTCTTCTTCTCGTGATTTTCAGGAAATTCAAATCAATGTGTTCAAATATGCTTCCAAGAGGCAACAATCTGGAGTGGAATTTAGGGAACTTTAGACTTTTTTTCGGGTTTTTTAATAATCTATAATACATGAGTCATGGAGGAGTTTGGCTCAAGCTTGAGATGTTAAATAGGTTCACAGGTGATGTGTAGTTTTTGTGCACTGGGACGAATATGTTGTATTGTAAGTGTTGTGATGGTTTCTAATCGTTTTGAAATTAAAATATGAGTTTACATTTTTTTTTAAATATACTTTACATATGTACAGTACGAATTTCTGCTAAAACAATACCAGTATTAAGATGTACAATATTACATTTCCTATTTATTATATGGACTATTCCTTTGCACTACTACAAATCTTCTGTACACAAAAGTGGGTCCTACATAAAGTGCATTGTATCATTGTTTATACTTTTTATACTCAATTTATGTAGCACCTTGGTCTTGGGGGAACGTTGTTTTGGTCTACTGCGTACGGCTATTTGACTTGACTTGAGTTTTGGACTTGAGATGACCACCAGCTTTGTTGTTGAGTGTCCTTTTTAATGCAAAATATGTTTATGATTTTATGTTTGTTAAACTCTGTGATCTTTGGAATGATGAATGGAATGATCAACCTTCTAATAAATTCAACTCATACAATGTGTGTATGTAATTCTGAAGCATGTCCTGAACAAACCTGGTGTAATAGATATTTTCACAGCAGTCAGACACGAATCCAGGTGTTAGTATGGTTTCATTTTATTAATGTTTAGTTTAGCTATTTTTTTTATTTAGTATCAGTAGTTTTTAATTCTGTATCTTTTGGTTTTATTCTAATAAAGAGACTGGAAAAGTAGTATGTATGGAAATTAAACAATTTGCTGAAACAAGGAATCTAATCTAATGGAGACTTTTGCACAGTACTCTATGTGCAAATGTATCATCAATGAATTGTGGTGTGTGTATTGCTTCATAATCTTAGAAATATTGTGAAATACATTCGATTGAAATAATTTAGAAACATTTCCATTCTTTTAAAGGAAAAAAAAATCTCATTGGATTGTGGGGTGAGAAAAAACGTGCAAAATTCATCCCTTTTTTTAATTTTTTTTTTTATAAAATTTGGATATTAAATGGCACAGAACCCTAATAATATTTGGTTCTGAAATATGGCTATAACATGTAATCAACATGGTTTGCTCATTTGTATCAGAACTTCTTTCAATTCTTCTTCATGTGCTGAAATGTGTGTCAAACTGTATTTTGAGATTCTCATGTTAGATTGACGTTTGTGTAGACTTTCAACATATTCTACTTCAGAGAATTTCACGATCATGAATTCCAAGAACATCCATCTTTTAAAGTATATAAAATATAATACAATAAACAAAAATATGTAGCATCTGGGCTTTCAGTTCCCAGAAAGAGATTTTTTTATTTATTAATTTTTTAAAAAAAAGTTTTTTTTAACAAAACTCACTCTCCTTCTGCCTTGTTGTTCCAAAAGACCAGCTTAACGCGTTTCTGCAGAAAATCCGCCTCATTAACTAAGAATGGAAGAACAGGCAAAAATAGGACATAAAAAAAAATTACAAGAAAAATTGGATCTTGGATCAAAAATATCATTGGGATTAAAAAAAAAAAAAACCTCTGATGTGGTTTATTTTTACATCGTCATTCACAGTTGGAGACGTAAAGAGTAAGTGCTCGTCATGAGCACATAGAAAGATCTAAAAAGGAGTGAAATCTAATTTTGTGTCATGAAAGGCCGAGGCTTGTTAGGCAGGATTAAAAGCAGTCACAGGGGTTTCCACTGAATCATCTGGAAAATGTAATAAGCAGCAGTTTGACAATGTGCCTAAAAATACAGACAGGGATCCGTTTGTAGCTGTACGCTTTTAAGTACGCTACGTTTCACATTTACGTGACATCATTTACCAAATGCGAATGGATTTTTGTGTAATGTATAAAGACTACCAATGCTCACAAAGCAACAAGGACTAACAATAAAAGACTTGCAAAAGTAGGTTGACGATAATAATAATACATTATTAAATCATTATTAAAGCCCATTTGATTTTATAATCTATACAAATGTATTGGGACCTGAATTTCAGCAATATGTGCTTCTTCCTCAAAATGTTCCCACAAAGTTTTAGACCCAAACCTGTTTCAGCATGAAGATATGCTTTATATGGGTTCAAGTGGAAGATCTCCTGCTAAAGAGCTCTAACCTCATCCCTACTGAACACCTTTGGGATGAGTTGGAATGTGGACAGCACCCCAGGCCTCCTCACCTCACCTTCATCAGTACTTCTCTAAAAACATCCTTGTAGCTGAATAATTCTCCATAATTTTCCACAAGAACACTCCAAAATTTAGTGGAACAGAAAAGTGGAAGCTATTATAAGAGCAAGTGGTCAAATGTTCAAAATTCAAAATGCTCTTTTCAAATCTAATGAAAAGATCTAAATCTAATGGTCAGGTGTCCACCAACTTTTGTGCATACAATGTAATATGAATGTACATCGGAAGCACATTTACAAATTTGTTATATTTAAAAAACTGTCGTTTATACTTTATTGCCACTTTATGACAGTATTATCAGATTTGTGGTTTTGCTACATCTTTTGTTTTTGCTATTCATTATATTGAGTTTATTAGGTATTAAATTTTGGGGAAATAAAATGAATTTAGATTAAAATGTCTAAAAATTTCTCACTTTAACTCCTGTGTCTTGTTTATTCCATACACAGTATAAGCTTCATCGTAACAGATGTTTAGATATTGTGTATAGAATTATCCTATTTTTAATTAATATGCAAAATACCCCACCCTATTCAGTTGCTGACATTACAAGGCACATCTTTTATTTCATACGCTTCAAGAACGCATTGTATTTCAGAATTCTTCCAAAACACACAGGGTTCTATCCTGAGCTCAGGTTACTACAAAGGATGAGTTTTCCTGGTTTGGATTTTTCTGAGCTGATCTAAAATGTCAGTAGGTGAAATAGCTTGGCTAAAATGTCCCTAGATGTGAGTAAGTTTGTGAATTAATCTCGAGACCTCTCCAGGATTGATTTCTGCCTCAGACACAGTGTTCCTGGGATAGACTCCGGATCCACCGGGTCCCAAACCAGAATTTACTCCTTAAAGAAGATGAAGATACGGATAAAATCTGTGTTTTTAACCACGTGTCAACAAAAGACGTTTATTTAAAATATATAAAATCTGATATATATTATAGTATACTGAAAATACATGTGAATACTTAAATATGTCGGCCTGCAGTTCTCGTGTCGGCCTGTAGAGGCGCCATCAGCACGCCTCCGGGTTTAGATCTCCAGCACATCAAAGCGTCTGATCAAAACAAAACCTCAGATCATTATGCAGCTCAAACCCCAATAACAATCATTATTTCAGTATATTATTACTGCCAATAATTATTAGTACTATTATATATATATATATATATATATATATATATATATATATATATATAAAGATGCACCTCTAAAATGCATATATATAATTAGATTAAACATCAAAAAAAGTGATTAAATATATAAGTAAATAAAGAAACAAGTAACAAATAAAAACAAAAGAAGGACTTATTGCAAATCATTCTATAAGAGTGACTATAATAATAATAATAATAATAATGCGCGTTATTAAAAAACAATTCGATATATTAATAATACAATGATGATACATATTATGATATAATAATACTGTAATACATTATAACGAATATATTAAATAACTACAACATAAACATGTTTATATTATATAATATCATTATGATGTTAGAATGAAAAACTACTAGCAGTAAATTAAATACTATAATTATGTACATGCACATTGCATTATTTCTAATGCGTGCGTGCGCGTGCGTGCGTGCGTGTGTGTGTGCGGGCGCGCGTGTGTGTAAGGGAGAAGAAAAAGAAAAGGAAAAGAAATTCCAGTCCGGGTTTTATGCGTTACAGATATCGCCGGTCGATCGCTGCGCTCCTCCGCGGTCCGGTTCAATACCGAGTCAGTCCGGCTGTTCGATCAGACTCCATTCCGCTCCGCTGTTCGATAAGCGAACGCAGCGTTCGATTTTCAAAAATCCGCTCCGGGTTTTGCGCGCTTCCCGCTCTTTTTTTTTTTCTTCTTCTCTCTCTCTTTTTTCCCCCCTCGCGCGAACTCCGGCCCCTCGCGCTCTCTCTATCAGCCTCTCACTCCGTCTCAATATGTCTCAAGATGGCGGCCAATGCGGGATCGATGTTTCAATATTGGAAGCGCTTTGATTTACAGCAGCTGCAGGTTAGCCCTTATTTTTCCTCTCCTTTCTCCGAGCGCCGCGAAGCTCGACGCGTTTTTCTCGCCTTCCACGAAAAAAGCCGGTTTGTTTCCGCGGTTGTTCTTTTCTTGTTAATTTCTGGGACTCCCGGACCCTCGGCTCTCGCCATTGATTAGCGCGGCTTGTTTCTCCGCCGATCGGAAATTGATCCTCTTTGTTCGATTTAGCATCGATTCCCGAGCCGCCGGCGCTGCCGCTGCCCTCCCCCGTGGGGAAGCTTTATCGCTACGCATCTCTCTTTTTCTTGTTTTATTATTGACGATTTTCTCGGCGCTGGCGAGGTTCACCTGCCGCGGTGGCAGTGACGGTGGCGGTGGTAACTTTGCCCGCTCCTGCTGCATGTTTATCATTGTGTTTATGCTTGAACGCTTCTCTCTCTCCCTCTCTCTCTAGTCTAAATGAAGTGCGCTTGTCGGCTCGCCCCGGCTACCTTGGTGGCGCTGTCGGGACGCTTATTACGCTCCAGCCGTTGGGCCGCATCCCAAAAGCATTCCCACTACCTACAATCCGTGCACTTCACCGTCCCTTAAATAATAACCCGATACACCCTATGTAGTGCCCTAAACATCCTATAGACTGCGATTTGGGACCAAATTCTCTTTTTGCTAGTTAACAGCTAGCTCCTGGTTGTCATTGAATGGATAATTTTTTTTTATTAATTATTATATTTTAGTTTCTTTTTGAGTTTTAATATGCATTTTATTTCGTATTTATGCTCTGTATTATGTCTGGAAGTTGTATTATTATTATAAGGTGTTTTGTTTGTGTTTAACAAGCTAGCCCGATAACGTGTTTAGCGAAATTGTTTCACGAGAGCGAATGTTTTTAATATTTATCTATATAAATAGTGTATATTATTTTTATTTATTTATTATTAATTCAAAGTTGTCGTGTTTGGACGTGTTGAGTTGGTTTCATTCGCATTTCCACGTCAATGAGGGTGATCTTTCTCTTAGCACGCTAACGCGGTTCTGTCAGGAGACACGGCGGTGTTTAAAACGGGTTTATTCGGCTTTTGATTCGGATTAATTTGTGTGTCCGCGGGTGTAAATGAGCATAAAAGAGGTTTGGAAAATTGTTTCCAATTGTTTCCTGGGAACTTTGTGCACTTTTTTCGTGGCTCATGAACAGGTTTCAGCTCCACAACCGAGTCCTCAAATTAATCCGAATTAGTTTAATCTTCTTTGTGCGGATTTAAGACGAAATATCGAATTGTATATAATAGAAAGAAAAAGTAGTTACACGTGAGTCCGAATGTATCCAGCATTATTTATAGAGGAGTTAAAATCCGGTTTTTTCCCCCCTGAGAACTTCATTAATCACGAGAAAAGAAACACTTTGGAAAAGAAAAGTTGATCATTTTTCCTCTCTTTTTATATATACACGAATAAAAGTGGTGGATATTTAGCTGAAGTATGCATTATATTGTAAGTTGAAGGTGTTTATTATTGTGTAAAGAAATGTGAATATATCTGCAGTGTGAACGCAGATCTGGATTTTTCATCTCAGATTTTAGAGGGAAAAGTGTATGTTTTTTTGTTTATGCACTTGTAAACAGTTTTTGTATCCGATAAAATATATCCATCGATAAACCCTGATTGTAAAGAAAGTGGTTTTTGCTTTACAAAACAATGTCGGTGAAAGAATGAATGAAATGAAAGTGTGAGAGTACGGAGTAATAACGTGTGAATGAGTGTATTACAAGCGTCAATACGTGGTGTGTGTGTGTGTGTGTGTGTGTGTGTGTGTGTGTGTCAAATAGTTATTTTATGTGTATTACATTAATATTAGAGAACGCACACACACACACACACACACCTTTTTGTTTTTCTTTCTTTCTGTCTATCTGCCTGTCTGTCTTCTTTCCCTTTTCCCTTTATGTCTGTCTCTCCCTCTATTTTCTATTCTCTTATCTGTGTTTCTGTTTTTCGGTCTCTTACTCTCCTTCGCTCCTTATGTATCTCTGTTTTTTCTGTCTGTCTCCTTCTTTCTCTCTTTTTCTTTCTCCCTCACTCACCATCTCTCACTCTGTCTGTGTCTTTATTTACATATATCTATCTTTCTCTCTCTCTTGTCTGTCTTTCTTTTTTTCTTTCTCCCTCACTCTCTTTCGTGTGCTCTCTTTTTATTTACATCCGTCTCTTCTTTCTTTCTTTGTGTGTGTGTGTGTGTGTGTGTGTGTGTGTGTGTGTGTGAATGAAACTTCAGCAGCTCTTCCTTTAGCTGTTTGAGATGTTCACGCTCTTGGACATGGCTGCAATGGAATGATCTGTGTGTCAGGGGGGAAAAAAGCGCGTCAGCGTTCCGTTCTTCTTCGTTCCTACGTAATAACACACGCTGGGTCACATTCGTCCTCCTTCATCTCGACTTGGTATTAAACGAAGCGTGTGAAGCGGGTACAGTGCAGATTGCGGCAGTTATGAGTTAAACAGGTATAACATGTTGTCAGTGTACGTTATACTGCAGTGTGTGTGTGTGTGTGTGTGTGTGTGTGTGTGTGTGTGTGTGTGTGTGTGTGTGTGTTTCCAAACAACCAGAAATGTGTGTATTTCAATCTGCACAGCAGCTGTAAAAAAAACTGCATAGCACGTCTAAGTGCTGCTGACTGATCCGATCCTAATCCGATTCTGGAGAGGTTTTCAACATGTCAGATATCCGACGCCAGTTTAAACAGCGAGCGTCGCGGCTGAACGATGTTCGTGTATACAGAAAGTAAAGCGCAAAGTCAAACAACATTTTACAAGTTTCAAATCTACGATGAAATTTTTAGTTTCTCTTTTTTGTCCTGGTTGTATTCAATCCTCGTCATTTCTCGAAGTAAAAAGTAAAGTTTTTAATCTTCGGAAAGAATTCTCTAACGAGGCTCCTTCAGAAATGTTTCTTCCTCCCTCTGTAGCTTGGGCAAAAATGTCCTGATCTACAACCAAAATAAAGAAATTGTCACTGATCACGTCTAATTTTTCACCGTCTCTGTTCTGAGCCTCAGGAGATTGGACCGAGTTGCGTTTTCGCCGCGTGCGATTTTGATCGATTTTCACACGTCGTGCGATCGTCGAGTTGTGTAAAAATGTACCACGTTAAAAATAAAAGGATCGCAGGCATGTACCCGTGTTACTGTTTATGCAAATATAGACTTGGAGCAATTTTACCTCCTGGAAGTGTGTACATAGCTTTTTATCTACATCTTTACACGAGTACAGGACGGCAGTATCTCGCAACGTAATCGTGCGCTCCGATCACGTTGAAATGTTGTCTCGGACACCTTCAAGGGCATGCTGAGAAGTTTGTACTTCGGTCCGGAACGGATTCTCGATTGGTCACAAGATGTCGATTGATTTTCGTAACATTTCCACAAAGCAGTGCTGGTAGTAACCTATCGGTTCTCGTGCATCAACGTTCCTTGTAATAGTAAACTTGTAATGAGTCCAGTTTCAGCCGGAGATCAAACTGTAGCTGTAGGAGAACAGAAATAGTGCTGTAGATGAAGAGTGATACGCTGTCGAGTCATTTCTGGAACGGGTGGTATTTAATTATTGATTATTTTGTGGCACCCAAAGAAATCCTGTATAATTGTGTGGCCTCCGACTTTGTGGGCACAGTTTTGCGAAAGAAGCACATACGGCTGGAAAAGTGAGGCGTCCCAATACTTTTGAATCATGTAGCGTGTAGGTGTAAGTAGAAATCCCATTTAACACGTAACGCAACTATAAACGGATAAAAAGTACTGATGTAAAGTTTTTCACTTTAGAAATAGTGTAGCAAAAACCCTTATATTATATAAAGTGGTACAACGGATCACCAAAATCACAGATCACATTGTGGTTTTTGAATATCGACAGGGAATAAAATGTTCTTTCATTCTGCAATTGTTAAAAAATGAAAATTAATCCGCAAAGTAAAAAAAAAAAAAAGACCAAATAATCCGCAGTTCATGTGCTTTCTGAAACATTCGACCTTCCGACAACTGCAATTTATTGCACCCTTTTTTATTTATATATATATATATATATACACACACACACACACACACACACACACACACCACACACACACACACACATATACATATATACATTCCAAATGATCAACATGTTCATCTCCTGCTCCGATTTCAGGGAGCTTTCCAGAATCCTGTAATCGATCTCCCACGTTATACTTTTCATTCTATTCACTTAACCAGGACAAATTTGTTTCCAATCATGCTTTCTTTTTTTTTTTCTTCCCCCCCCCGGAGCCGAGCCCCGCCAACACGGCAACCACGTCATGAAAGATGCATGGCGCGCGTTTGCCCCTCGGTAATTATTGCAAAGGCCTATCAAAAGCTATTAGCCGAGACAGTGAATCTCAGGCCGGCGGGTACGTCTGGAGGATAGGAACCAGCCGGAGCCGAACACTCGCTGTCTATTATTGATGACAACTTATTTACTTTGCCTCCCACAGAATGGCTCTTGGAGGGCTGCCATTTGAGCGGAATCCTGAACCACAGTGTAGAGTACTCTGTCTTGTCATGTCATTTTATAATCCTGTTTCCCTCTCTCTCTCGCTCTCGCTCTCCCTTGCTCTCTTTTTCTCTCTCTTTGGCTGCCTTACGATCGATCTGAAAAACAGAGATGTCCTCCCAGGCTCTCTGATTCTCTGGAGTACTTATTATTATTATTATTATTATTATTATCAGAACCCTATTGTTATTATTGCTATATAAATTCCCTGGGTTAAAAAAAGCTGAACCGAAGCGTTTAGGAAGCCATTTTAGGCACGTAAGGTTGCATTTTCACAGCCTCAAGCCTGCGATGCGTCTGTCTTACCACCTCCGAGTTTCAAAACGCTACAAGCTGCCAAACTCGGTGAAAATTCTGATACTGTTTGATCATCCTGGCCGCTGCTCCGGTAACGATCCAGTGACTCACTTCCTGGTTGGAGCCATCGTGGAATTTTTTTTTGCAAGAGAAATGTGAATCATGTTATTATAGGTGGGTTAAGTTATTATTATTCAGTACTAAAATGGTATAGTTTCGCTCCGGATAATCTCAGTATTGCTGGTTCGCGAGTCGGAACGCTTTCCAGTGACGTCCCGACCCACCGGGCTGCCAGCACGATACACGTCGCCGAGGTCACTCCGAGTTTCTCAGATGTGGCGAGAATTTCTGCTCCCTTCATCTGAGAGCCGCCGGGGCCCTGCGTCTCTCTCTGCACTCCACCGCACTTTGATGGAGCTGCAAATAAAGCGGGGGGGGGAGCACTTCCAGGGGAGGCTTTTCTGCGCGACGCTCTTCCTTTTAATCCCGTAACACACTGCTTCCAACACGAAATGTTCCCTCTGTCAAAGTGAGGTCCGACGCTTCTGTGCGTCCGCTCTACGATGGCGTACCCGTACCATCCGAGGATTTGTACCCCGAGACAAATACTCAGACGCTTCCATCAGGGATCGTCTGCTCCAGCTTGCAGGAAAAAAAGAGGCTGAGGTTTATGAGCCATGTTTAAATGCTTTATAATCCGCCGAGCCATTGATTGAGCACAGATGGGCTTGATTTTCAGGATTTATAGGACGTTCTCGCTCCCCATCTAATGTTTTTTGTTTTTTTCTTCTTTTTTTTTTGAAGATTCGCAGTGAACACAGAGTTTCCATGTGAAAATGTCAGCAGATTTATCTGCTCTGTTTGGGATCTCTGGAAAAAGGACATGTGGCAGATGGTTCCTTTCAAGCGAGGTCACTTGTTTACATCTCTGTAGTCATGCTAGCAATCAGAACTGATCGTTGTAATAACTTTTTAGTGGTTTTTTTACTTGTTTGTTAGTGCTATATATAACACTGATGTGTTAATGCAATAGACACCATAGACTCCAGTGTGTTCGTGCTATAGACACCATAGACTCCAGTGTGTTCGTGCTATAGACACCACAGACTCCAGTGTGTTCGTGCTATAGACACCACAGACTCCAGTGTGTTCGTGCTATAGACACCACAGACTCCAGTGTGTTCGTGCTATAGACACCACAGACTCCAGTGTGTTAATGCTATAACCAGTGTATTAATGGTATAGACACCAGTGTATTAGTGTTATAGATTTCAGTGTGTTAGTGCTATAGACACCACAGACACCAGTGTTTGTTCTCGAGGACTGCAAGACACCATTTTAGGTATAAGTCTATATTTAAAGACGCTGTTACAATACATTTGCTGTAAATAAAAGCTAATTGTTGGTTTTTTTTTTTTTTTTTTTTTCCGCTGGCGTCAGTTTCAGCTGCCCGTAAGAGCGCTGACTTTTCAAAAAGGCATTTTTAACGGTTAATGAAGGCACTTGAGCCGTATTGCGAGTGCGGACGGTGGAGAGAGAGAGAACCACACACTCGGTATTCGAATTTTCCAAACGGAGCGAGCCGAGGGAAGAAACGCGTCGTCTCCGATGTGATAAATAGGTTCCTTAAACGGATGAAAGAAGGGCTAATGGGATCGAAAGCTTGATAAATGGCACTTCCTGTCTGAGCTTGTCTTTCGGTGGCTTTTATAAAGCAAAGTACATTTACATTAAAAACCTGCAAGCGGCCTCGGCTGGATCACAGGCTCGCAGTAGCGAGCGCAAAAAGGTCACAGATGTAGTAAAGCGCTTCGATTTCTGTATTAAAAGGCCATACGATGCCAAACAAACAAATCGTGACTTTGTTCTACAAGGCCGTACCGATGTTCATATCCGTGAAAAAGTATTAGTTTGGCCAGGGCAGATATGCTATCTCAAGCTTTCAGACTGCACCTTGGCCGGTCTACGGTCATCCCCAAGAGGATCGAGGGGTTATATTTACGAGCTTGAGTTTTAGCAGGCTGATGATATTTTTGTCCCTCTGTTGCTACACAGTGTGCGGTTCTGATGGGGGTTGCGTCATGCGTCTAGCGCTCTATCCGAGCACCGCGTCGAGCTCCAAAAGGGACTTGTATTCCCCTAGCAGTTTGGTCACGTCTATATATATTCCTTGTTTTTGTGTATATTCGGTCTCGAGCTAGCTTGGCTTTTATGGATTTCAAAGCCAACTGCTTGTCTCGGTTCCTAGCGAGACTGTCTGTGAGTCCACGCTTGAACTTGAAGAAATGTCATACCAAGACACCACGTAATCATAAACCAAGTCTATGTAGTAATAAAGAGGTAAAAATAGAATATAAGTAGACGTCACAAATAGAGGTAAAAATCCATACCGCTTCTGGTCCGCTGTCATTACGAGAGCGGCCTCTTGAGGCGAGTCACTGACAGCGGGTACTGGTTGTTTTTACACGCGAATTTAGCACATTGTTTTATAATTTTTTTTAATTCAGTATCCTTTTGGGAAAACTATCGATTGATTAATCGGTTATCAGCAAATATGTTCCAACTTAGCTATCGGTAAAATCCACTATTGTTTGGCCTCTAGTCACAAGATATCTGCGATGTCTGACGGATCGAGCCAGACTACAGTTTATTTCGCCATGAAAGTTTTAAAAGCAAAAAAACTTGTTAAAGTTTGTTTTGATGGATAAATATCTTGAATGAAGTGCATGTGGATTGAATAAAGGAATGATTAAGGAATGAATAAGGAAATTTTTACAAAGAATTCACACAGAGAAATTGTTAAACATGAGCAGTTCAGTTCAGCGAGCACTGAGCACCGAGGCATGTCGGAGTGCAAATCCGGGACAGCGTCTGAGCCGCGATTGCCGTACAAACTTGTGATGGAACGGAGTTTTCGAAAAAAACATGGGACTCGTACTGTAATACTCGAACCGTTTCTGTCATTGTAGCTAAATTGTAATCATTGTATTTTCGTAGAAGGCTAACTCCTACAAGACTGCAAAATCTGAAAAATCGCCTGCACGCTTAATATCCACTTCAGGTCTATTTATTGTCAGTTTTATTTAGCCCGATGCGTCCCTCGAGCCTCCTTGAAGTGATGCATAGACATTCCATTGACTCATTGGATCCACTGAGTGCATCCGTCCCCGCGGCGATGGCAGACATTTGGAGCGTGTTGGCCCTCTGCGTCGTATTTCCTCCTCCTTCTGCTTTATTTTTTTTCTCTTTTTCTATTTTCTTTCCCTTCATTTTTTTTTTTCCCTCCTCCTTTCTGTTCCCCTACTTCTCGCTGTGGCTTCCAAACACCTGAGGCTGAGTCATTCCGTTGCTAAATGCAGAGGGAGTCATCAAGTGGATGAATAAACCGGCTGCCTTGTCTCAGACTTTAACTAAATATAGAATAGTCTCGAGTGCAGGAACCCGTCCTGACATTCGTCTTGTCGATTTTGGTTCTCGGCCGACTCGTACGGTTTGAAGCAGCGGAGGTCTTGTGCGTACGTGTGGACAGGTTGATAAGTCCGTACGGAGTAAGTATCCGCTTAACTCTGTTCTGAGCGGTCCACCGAGGTTACTCCGGAGGGGGGTGGGTAACGGCGCCGCGTCCAGCCGATAAATCCATTTGCTAGTCCAAGTGAAAGTTTTTGTTGCCTGGAAACCTAACACAGATGTAGCTCTGTAATGCAACAATATATGTCAAGCTAGCTAGGTGGTTTAAAACTACTTTAAAGAAACACAAACCCTCGATCACGTCGCACATCGTCGGCAGTTGTCGGTGAACGTTTCCATTTTGAGAATTTTGCCCTTTTGTGAAAATTTTTTTTATAGGTTTTTTTATGAATAAGTTTACTGACACTGATACGATCAGTTATCAATTCTCATCACACCCCGATTGGTGCTGGTTTACTGGTGATTGGTTTGTTACCATTGGATTGAATTAGCTGGCTAGTGTAGCTTGGCTACGCATTGCACTTTAAACCTGGTTACGTATCAAATTAAAATCTATCTCGACTTCACGATCTGGGACAAAGTTTTTTTTTTTTTTTTTTCGTAACAAATTCCGCAATTTTATTTGACAGGAAACGCATATGCTAATAAAATATCGATTTATAAATCAGAATGTACACGGTTTAGAGTCTGCGAGGAAGAAAGGTTCTGCAGTGGAAAGCAGAAAGTTGGAGTTTGTGAGCGTCGAGGGCAAGCACCTGAACCCTCAGCTGTTCAACTGTTCGACTCGTGCTCAGCTTTCCTTCGAAGACGTTCTGCTTGACGGCCGTCTGCCAAGTCTTGACAAATCCCCCATTCCGTCTCTTATTTTTACCCCCTTTGTTTTGTGTTATGACCACCCCGAGCGGGTCACACTCCGCTGAGCAACGTCGGCCCAATTACCAGGCTTTGAGCTTCAGCCAGCAAGTTTGTGAAAACACTTACCCGAGTGCTTAGAAGGTGAATTTTTCCGAGCGCTCCCCTTTTCGCCACTCTCTACAGTACATTTCCTCTTCTAATAGGTGTGTAAGTCGAGTCAGCTGTTACAGGTGACGGGGTCGCTCAGAACTTTTTCTTTTCCCTTTAGCCTCCTCTCTCTAAACCCCCACCACCACCACCCCGACCCGTTTCATTAAAACCAGCTTTTCTTTCTTTCCTGGGCGAAACACTATAGTTTGTTGTTTTGCTGTCAGCGGCGGGTTTGTTTTGGCGGAGCCAAGGCGTTAATTTGAAGCTGGCTCTCTCGTAAAGAAATCAAAGTCAGAGCCGATCGGCGCTGGCCGACATTCTTGCGGCCTTGTCGGGCGCGTTTCGTTGAAGAGAATAGCAAATGACACGCAGCAAGCGATGTGTTTCTTTTCCTGCTTCTGTGCAGCTGTTGCAACATCTGGAAGTGGTTGAGGGAGAGAAAATGCTTGAAAATACATTTGGAGCAACAAGTGGAAAACTGTTCCAATAGAAAACTGTTTCTCCCCCCCTTTTACCCTTTTCTCTTTTTTTTTTTTCCTTTCTTTCCCGTTCCCTCTCGGAGCACATGGGTCTAAATTAAGTCAAGACTCCGGTCTCGTCAGGCCTCGAAGCCTGCAGCGTCGCTGCTCAGGTATTGAATTATGATCCCGATGTCTGGTAGTAGTTCACATAGTGAATTACAGCGCTGGATCTCCTTGGGGTCCGACAGCCTGAATAAGATAACATGTGACCCCTAATGTGGATCCAGTAAAGCTGTTATCGACTCTGTAATTACTTGAACATATTCCGTTCTCCCGGTTAAACGTTACACTCCAGAGAACATCATCAGACCTCGAAATTCTGCAGTCGTGTTTTTTTTAGCTTCGAAAGGTTTGAACGTTGTTGATTTAACTTCGCCAAATCAAAGCCAGATCAATTAGTAGATCGAATCTATGGACGAAAGTTTGTGAACACCTGACTATAAGATGGTTATGTGCTTCTTTTTTGGACATCCCATTCCACATTTAGTCTCCAGTAGATGTTCTAATACCCTCCACTTTTCTGGGGGAAATGTTTCACTAGATTGTAAAACAAACATGACCATAAAACGCATTCCAGGACTGCAAAGTTCATATGTAGGAATCTTCCAAAATGTATCTCCTGTGAAGATTCAAGAATACTTGCGGATGATCTCCATATAACCACTGAACTCTGCTGTAGTCAAAAGTCTGCAAAACGCTATAAAAGCTCATTGTTCCCACCTTGATCTCGCCATGGAAATACCGACGCTGGCATGGCATTAACAAACAAACACGTTCCGCTAGATTTTGGAGTGTGATGGTGGAGATTTGTGCTCATTCAAACACAAGTGTGTGTGTGTGTGTGTGTGTGTGTGTGTGTGTGTGTAAAGTCAGGTACTGATGTGTGAGGTGAGGAGGCCTGGGGTGCCATCAGCATTCCAGTTTATTCAATAAGGATGTTATCAGTGATCTTCCACTCCAACCCATCTGAAGCATATCTTCATGGAGCTGGCTTTCTACACAGGGGTATTGTGATGCTGGAGCAGGTTTGAGTCTCCTAGCATCCAAAGACGTCCTGTGCCTCCAAGTTCGTGGAGAAGAACCACATATGTCTGGAAAAGTTCAGTGTCCCAATACCTATTTGATACACATTACGTTATCTGCCATGTTTTAGTTTAGTTATTAATAGTGACTCTGAGCGTCGGATTCAACCGTAGCGGAAACGCCGAGCTCAAGCTGAACAGGGTATTGAAACAGTGTGCGTGGATGTGTAGATCTGCATCTGTTTCGATGTTTCCTGTTAAATACAGTACCGACTTCCTCCCCACCCCTCTTTTATCAAAAAAACTAAACAAAAAAAACAGCACTTGCTGCCTTGCAGCTACCGAGGCGTTTCCGTAGCTGAGAAGACACCGCTCTTATCATCGCTCGGCTTTATTAATGTCCATCGAAACGCCCAACGGACAGGAAGAGACGCTCACTTTCTGTCTTTCTTTCTGCTTCGCCTGAAGAAGGAAAGAAAAAAGGAAAGCATTAGTGCTCTCTACCTAAATCTCCACTCCTTATTTCTAAGTGAACGAGGCCAAGGCCATCTCTTGTGTTATTTTATTTATTTATTTTCCTCCCGTCTCCTCCGCCTCTTTCCGGGCCTCATTCTTAATTCAGTGTGGGGAATAAGAGAGCGCAGCATGCTCTTATTGATTTGTGTTTTAAAGCAGAGTCTGTGGGGGCGTTAAATGTTTTAGGGGCGGAAGGGTGCTTTACTGGGTGGCTTCCACTCGCACGTCGTGTTTAATTAGAGCATCGCAGTTCTCCTGTCGGAGTTCTGACTGGGGAAAAAAACTGCAAGATGGCAGCCGGTGAAGAAATCTTCCCTCAACTTGGTCGGGATGGTGAGCTGCCAGGTTGACGTTAGTAATGGAAGTTTGAAGCACGTCAGTGGTTTGGGATTCGAACTCGCAACCTTCTGGCTTGTTACTGTTACACACTTTCCAATGGACTGGTCTACAGATCATTATATACTCTGTTTTTGTTTATTTTCAAGGAATGCAAACACACTGTCCATCACGTAGAGCAATTTAGTGTGGCCAGTCAACAGTGTATCAGCATGTAGGAGGAAACCACAAAACCCTGAAGAAACCGATATGTGCACACGGCTAAGCAATGTGATGTAATATTATGATAATTGTGTGTCATTGTATTAAAATAAAAAAATTATTTGTTTTTGATTACATGCTGACTACCAGCAGTCAAACATTGATTTTTTGTTTTGTTTTTTAAGAATGTTAAAATATATTTTATTACATTGTTAAATAATACTTATAATAATTTCAATATTTTAAAGTTCTTGTCAAGTTCCTAATATAATAATTTTTTTTTTTTAATCTAAAGATCATACTTTATTCTGGTATTAATATTAATTAGTTTATTCGTTATTTAACAATTAATAAGAAAACGCTAAATAAGTTAAAAAGTTCTCGTTTTCAAAATATAAAAGTCGTTTTTAAATTCTCGTATTAATATTAATTAGTTTGCTCGTTGTTTAACAATAAATAAACAATATATGATCAAAATTATAAAACCAAATATTTGTTTTTGGTTTATCGCTGATGATTATAATCATAAATTAAAATGTGGACATAGAAGACAGCAGTGTTGCATTTCTATCACAGCTACTCCTAGAATTAGCCTCTCCGTCTAAACAGCACCCCGAGCCCAGGATCGACCCCTGAGCCACAAGGCAGCAAAGTTTCCCGCCCCAATGTTAGAGGATTCCCGGCGTACAAATGAACTTCCTTGCTTTCCATTCGTTTTTATAAATCACTAAGGAATTCCTAGTGCGTGTGTGTGTGTGTTTCCGTTCACGTGTGGTCACATGACCCGTCCCACGCTGAGATGCAGGAGTCTCCTCGGCATCTGCATTTACGGTGAATCATGTTTGCACAAGGTCTGGAGAAGACCCAATTGCTTTTCCTGTCTCTGCCAGGTCCCTGCTGCTTCTCCTGCTAAGCCGGCAAATGCTGCAAAACGTCTGCGGTCCCCTGAAAAAAACCCCTGCCCTCCATAAGTTTTACAGTCCTTTTGTGTATTGTGCACTTGCTTTTTTTCTGTTTTTTTTTTTTCTCCTCACAGTTTATCGTCCATAAAGTCTCGGAAAGCACACAAGGTCATTTTGATTTTGTGTTTGATTTCCAGCCTTGGAACACAATACTCCTTTATCAGCTACTTTGCATGGAAGAACAGTTATTTGAAATGTTTACGTAAAGCACGGGAGCATTAAGAGGTCGAACCGCTTTGCTTTTTTATTTTCTCGAGAGCTCACTCTTTAGATAAAAGCCTGGCCGTGTGAGGAGGAGAGGGAAAAAGAACGAGAGTGGGGAAAAAAAACTATCCAGATCCAGTCGTAAGACGACAAGGGTTTGTATGAGAATAGGATCAGTGTATGCAAAGCACCATTTTACCTGCCCGGCTACTCAGCCTGTGTGTGTGTGTGTGTGTGTGTGTGTGTGTGTGTGTGTGTGTGTGTGTGTGTGAGAGAGAGAGAGAGTGAGAGAGAGTGTGTGTGAGAGCTCTCGTTCAGTGAAAGAGCCTCTCTGACACAACACACAGCCTCCACATCTTTGTAGGCGAACAGAGCTCCATTCACAGGCTCGCTGAATGAGCAGCATATCTCACTGCGAGACGCGCACAAAGACTCTGATTCCGTCGCTTTGCAGTTTAACCTTGGCGTTCCGATCGCTCTCGTTCTCCTCTCTGTGAAATCAAGGTTAATGACTGCCGGCTCTTCACAGACCACGGCCTCGACGCCACCGAGCCCAAGGAACCTTCTCATCTCATTCAGCAGCTCTCTGTACTTCTCCTGTGTGTGTGTGTGTGTCTGACAGTCTCTCTCTCTCTCTCTCTCTCTCTCTCTCTCTCTCTCTCTCTCCTCTCTCTCTCTCTGTGTACCTCTCTAGTGTCTCTGTCTCTCTCTTTCTCTCTCTCTCTCTGTACCTCTCCAGTGTGTGTGTGTGTGTGTGTGTGTGTGTGTGTGTGTGTGTGTGTGTGTGTGTGTGTTTGTTTCTCTCTCTGTGTGTACCTCTCCAGTGTGTGTCTCTCTCTCTCTCTCTCTCTCTCTCTCTCTCTCTCTCTCTCTCTCTCTCTCTCTGTGTGTACCTTTCCTGTGTGTGTGTGTGTGTCTCTCTCTCTCTCTCTCTCTCTCTCTCTCTCTCTCTCTCTCTCTCTCCCTCTCTCTCTCTCTCTCTCTCTCTGTGTGTACCTCCCCGGTGTCTCTCTCTTTTTCTCTCGTTACCGCTCTGTCTCTTTCTTTTCTTTTCCTTTCTGTCTCTCTCTCTCTCTCTCTCTCTCTTTCTCTCTCTCTCTCTCTCTCTCTCTCTCTCTCTCTCTCTCTCTCTCTCTGTCCATCTCCATACATCTCTAGTCTCTCCCAAGATCTATCTCTTTCTTTTTTGTCTCTCTCATGTCTCTGTCTCTCTTGTTTGAAGAATCTCACTTTGTCTGTCTCTTTCATTTTAAGACATTCTCTCTCTCTCTCTCTCTCTCTCTCTCTCTCTCTCTCTCTCTCTCCATCTATCTATCTCTCTGTGTCTGTCGTTTCAGGATTCTCTCTTTGTCTCTGCCTCTCTCTCAAGTTTCAAGACCTGTTTTTCTGTACCCCTCTTTCTCTCGGTCTCTCGCTTTATGCTTCTTTATCTATGTTCCTCACTTTGTCCCCCCCCCAGTCTTCTCTGTGTGTGTCTTTTGAGTAGTAGGCTTCAGATATACGTTTCAGGAATTTCTAGTTGTAATGTAGTCAAGTTTCTGCTCTGGTTTAATACAAATGGTTTGAGTTTAATCGACGCTTAGTTAAAGCGGCTCATATTAAATCGCACGAAGCCCCGAAACCCGAAATATCTTGTTATTTATTTTAAAGGACTGCTTCAGTTTTCCAGACTTAAAGCAGGTTTTTTTCTGAAAAACCCTGCTGGTGTCTGAGGTTTAAACCATGAATCTTGCTGCTACTATGGTTATGCGGCGAGAAATGGCGCTGGAGGAAGTGTGTGATGCAGAGGATATGGGGATATGAGAGTATGAATATGATCAGCTCCTGACCAGTGACCGAGCATCTACTCACTTTCACTCTGCCCATCATTTCTCACTGTAATATGGTCAAACTCTCAAACGCACACGGTTATGCTAGCAAAGTCCTAGAAAAGCTGGAATGCATATAAAATATTTCCGTCACACTTTATTGCATCTCCTTTGCACGCCTTTCTTTACACGCCGTTATTGCTTCTTTTGTTTATACGAGTCGAGTGCGGGGGGGAAAAAACTATCCTGAAATATCAATGTGTAGAGATGGTGCAAAAATGATTTTCCCAGCACTGATGATGAAGCCTTGAGTATTGGCAATTCCATAGGTGCTTCATTTAAATTAGGAGGACCCTCTGAAGTACTCACATAACTACTTATTTATGTATTAAGAGGCTACGTAGTGCAAATTTCATATCGTCCCGATACTTGGTTTGTGCTTCTATTGATTTCCCATTGTCACCTGATGATTTAAATGATGTGTGTTGAATTATGGAGAAATACACAGTGCATGTAGGGGGCGTGGTCTCAGTCGCCCTGCAGTAAGTTTGCTTCATGCACGTGTTTGCTGAAAATGCAGGGTATTTAGGAAATTCAACTGAAATCGAATTAAATCTGCTTGTTTTAATCACGATTATCCGGCAAGATTTCCAGAATTCCTATTTATTCCCATGACAAGTTTCCAGAATTCCCGGAATTTTGCAACCCTGCTTTCGACTAACTTTCCATCAAGTCCGTTGTCTATTCCTGTCAAATTTTTTCTGACATGACCTGAAGCCTTTAAAGTACTTGTTCCACGAACCACTTTATGGTGGTTCCAAATTTTTTTACGTTTCACGTTAACCTCCTTGGCCCGGTGTTTTCCTGCCACAACGGTCTTTTTAGGATTTTCTATGCCTTTGTAAGCGATGTCAGTCAGGGAGGTAAGCACAGACACTTGGCTGAACTTGAGCTCAGCTCGTTGTGGTTATTAATAGTGACCTGAACTTTCAGGAGCCCCAGAAAATGAGCTCCAGATGTGAGCAAGTGGGAATCTGTGTGAACTTGAGCAGCTCCAGTAGAGAGAAAGGAAAGATTGATGTCCTTTTTCTTCTACTCTAAAGGGTGACCCTGAAAGGAGGTGGGGTTGAAGTGGGGGTGGGTGGGTGGGTGGGGGGGGGTGCTTATAGAGTGGGAGGTGAGATGGTGGCATTGGTGAAGGGTTTGCTTTTCTCTCCTCCTTCAGCACCCTTCCCCCTTTTTTTTCCTCCTAACGGTTCGTTTGCATTTGTTGTGTTGTTACTCGGTGGTTCCTGACAGTGATGTAGCACGTATCCTCTTGTGTTTTTTGTTAGCCGAAACCTGACCATTGTCCGATGAATTGATAACGATGCAGTAAAACGATTAAATTGCTCGGCTTCATCGGATTGATAGGGTTTTGAGCGACAAAAGGACTATCGGGCATTTTTTTTCCGGTTTATTCTTGAATCTTGGTATTTAAGGTACCCTGAAAAATTTGTGTTTTTTTTCTTTTCATAAACCGATAGCTAGGCTGGATCGTACTTGCCAGTAACCGATTAATCAACCGATTAATGGACACTGGATAAAAAACAAAATAACACTCCATGTAAAGTAGAACTGAAAGTCCTGAATCATGAAAATGTGCTACATGTGCTACATCACCATTAAATATTATATTTATTATTTACTAAATAATTCATGAATAATAAATATAATATAGCGCCGTCCTTGCAGCGTAACAACAAATAGCACGTGGCGTCAGTGATTCGCCTCTAGAGGCCGCTCTCGTAATAACAGCAGACCGGAACCCGGAAAAACTATCGCCATGGATTTTTGCAGAAAGTTCCAGCAATCAACTTTCGTGACAATTATTCAGCAAAACTGATTGATCTGTTGACCTCAATTTTTTTTTCTGCCTTCCAGCAAGTTCATGGTAACCCGCACTATTCGATAGACTGTTTCGTCAGATGCCTCACGACGCTTAATTTTACTTTAATGCGACGATCAACCAGGCCTCAAAACTAAACGACGTGGCAACCAAAACGTGCCATCTTGTTGTGTTGAATATCGGTGATGATTGATTTTATCTTCTTGTCTCAGAAGAAAGGATCCCAAATTAATGCCATCTTGGAGTTTGCATTGTGTGTCCATATTTGATTGTAATGAATCATTCATTTGACTCATGATTTGATTCATCCTATGATGGAACTTGTTGCTTAATCGGTCTTTCAGCAATCACTGTTTTCTATTAGTAATGAGAAATTTGGAAATCTTATTTGCACTGCCTCACTTTACATACCCTGCACAAATTCTATAGTTAAGTCTTTATCTTTATTCATTACTTTATTTTTTATTTTCTTATTTTTTTTATAGGTTTTTGTATTTTTATAGCACCAGCACACACATTTCTTGTACATGCAACCCATGGTACTTGGCAATAAAGATAATTTTGATTCAAGGTAGAACCAAAATCATTGAAATCTTGTTGAATTGCAGGCAGTTATTTTTATATATTTATCATTTCTTTTACCAGTGATGACCAGCAGGAGTAAAACCGTACCGGTGTGTCACCAGCACATCTATTGTTAGTCTGATGACATTTTAAATTCCTATTTAAACTGTAATTACAGCGGGACAAACTGCCTTTAATCATTATGTAATTGAACCTTTCCCACATTTGCTGATGAAAATTTGCCAGATTACCTGATATTAAAAATTATAGAAAAGGGGACATCATTACAGCAGTCTGAAAAGCCCCCCCCCCCCCCCCCCCCCCCCCCTCTCTATAATTTGGTCATTAGCCATTTCCCACTAATTGCCTGGCTCCCTGCTTTCCCAGCTTCCAACCTGGCAACCCATCACCTGCTCCTTCCATGTTTACAAACTGCTCCTCGTTTTAGGTTACATGGCAACCGAACGCTCGTTGGAAAGCTTTTTCTGCCCTCTTCCACATACACATGGAAGCTTTTGGAAGCCCAGAAATGGCTTGTGCTTGATCTGATTGACAGAAGTAGCAATACACAGTGTTTTTTCTTACAGTTTTGGTCTTTTGACTCCCTGACCAAATATGTGGAAGGGTTCGGTCAGAAGATTGCTCTCAAGACGGAAATTGGACGGTTTGCTTGTGTGGTGTTCCAGGAAAAAAAATTTACAGGTGGAAAAAATAAACACTGCATGTTGAACTTATTCACAAAAAAATGAATTCTGAAAATGTGAGAAATTAAATAAATATGGATATATTCATTTATAAATATAATTATACGATGAATAAATTATAAATAATAATTATAGCACTCTCCGTGCAGCGCGCAGTCTTGCGTGCAAAAATCAAACAGCAGGTGATCGTCAGTGATTCGCCCCTAGAGGCCGCTCTCGTACCCACAGCTTATCAGTATTGATTTTTGCGGATTTCATTAATCAGCTAATCTGCAAAAACGATGAATCAATCTTTATAATATGAACAATTGGATTCCATTCAGAAGAAAATATAAATAGTACTAAATTTTTCATAGTAGTCTTAGGCATCGGCAGTACAGTCTTCTCAAAGGTCTAATGGTCTTGTGTAGGAGCACCAGGTGGCAGCCAGGTGGGAAACCAAACCTCTACATTTTCTAGCGTTTCTTATTTTTGACTCATTAGCTACTATGGTCTCATTCTCATGAGCTGTTGACTGAGATAATATGTTTACCAGTGAGAACCCCACCATTCCTATGTGGATCCATTGACCACACAGTGACCTCATTTAATTGCCTTGCTTGTTGGCAACCAGAGTGCCATAATAACCAGTGGGACAGCGCATGTCTAGACGGGCATTCTCTGGGCAAAACGGTGAGCGAAATGCCATGGTATGATTCTGTCACAGACCAGTTGGGCCGCCTGTTAATGAGTAGACTGGTGCTGACCCATGCCCTTCTGCCCAGTTCGAACGCCCATGGTCCAGTTGGCACCAAGCCACAGTTTCTCACCGAGTTCTTCCCCAAGTTCCTTATTGTTCTCAGGCAGGCAGTCGGCAAGCTGCAACACGTTAGTCCGACAAATTGGAATTTGCTGGAGGAAATCAATCTATTGTAGGACTTCTTTTGTTTCAAGGCCTCTGTGTAATAGAGCAGCTTTATGTGTACAACGTTTCCGTCATCGGACGTCGTTTGCCTGGACATGCATGAGCGACTAACCTGTGTCTAGGCGGTTTTTTTTTTTTTTGTTCCCAAAACCTGTTTAGTCTACTCTTCCATCCTGCTTTCAAAACCGTATTATAGAGTAGTTTTGTCTGGTGGCCTTGTTTTGTATTTGCAGTCCAAAAGCCTTTTCTTTTTAAAGGAGACAGTAAAATTGTTGGAATTGCCATGGAAACCATAATAGTGCTCCATAAAACACTGTGTAAATGTAAAAATGAGTCGAACAGCAAAGGAAGGTCATAAAAGTGCCAGAGTTTTGCAGTTCAGGAATGCATTTGCTCCGTGCCTACGCTGATTGTTTTTGCGAGAGTGAGAGAGACTCTTGATCTTCCTCTGCTTTCCTCCCAAGCGTTTATCGTTCCGCTGTCTAAAACTCCCATTACCTTGACAGTGATGTCCTTTGATGTTTATACAAATAACGAAAAATGACGTCGGAGGATACTAAAACGGCCTATCTCACGTTCTGTTTTCTTTGGCTCTCCATTTTAGGTTTAATCTCACTTTCGCAGGAGTAGGCACAAGCGCTCGGGTACAAATAGGCTGCCGATTCTTGATTGCGAGAAGAAAAAAAACGAGCTGGAGTGTTTCAGGAAGAAAAATCGCAGCGGGAGAAAAAGTATCCGGAATAAAAACAAGTCGTGTGCTTTATGTATCTTCTCGTGGATTTTTAGCGTCACATTTCTGTGTCTAACCATCAGGAACGGCTGTAAACAAACGTAGATGTTTTTAGATATATATATCCTGAGTTTAAAAAAACCCAGAATAAAACTGTGTGCTTCAAGATTTATCGGCCGTGTTTAATGTTGTTGGAAGATGCAGGATCGATTTGCTCTGATCAGTAAATGTGTATAAACCTTAAGTTTTGTTGTAAGCACTTATAATGACTGCGATGTTGCGTATATGAAAATTCTATTCATTATCTAATTGAATATTAATACATCGTAATATTCATTTATACTTTAGCCGACTTTAGAGCTCTATTTTTTTTTGTTTAAAAAGCTGTCACACATTTTATGTTTTATATACAGTGGAACCTCGATACTCGCGACCCCGATAGTTCGCGACTTTTCATTTGGAACTGTATTTGGAGTAACTCGCAAAAATTATGAAATTCGCGAGTGGCTTGAAAGTTCGAAGTAACATTTTAAGATATTAATAAGTACAAAAAAATTTAATACAAATGTTTGAAAAACGTATTCATTTAAAGTTGTAAATAAAACATTTTATTAAACAATTTTTTGTTGAGTTTACAGTACACGTACAATTCCCCTCAAAATGAGAGAGTCAAAACCTCACCCTTTTTTTGTTAATCGCGAGGGGTCCTAGAACGTAACCCCCGCTAGTATCGAGGTTGCACTGTGTAGTGAATATGTAAAACCTGAGTTTTAAACATCCAGTATAGTTTATGAGCTTAAATCTCAAAATAATAAAGAAATGTAGTGATTTTCATATGACTGATTCAGACTCGAGGTCAATTCTTGAATGACGATCGGGGTGGAAAACTTTATAAAGTTTTATATATCTTTATAAAGAAAAATGCACTGAAAATTGCTGAAATTGCATACAAGAATATCTAAACCCATTCAGTGCATTTAATTGCCATATTACATCAAAATAATTCAGAAATCCTTCCGCAGCGGCCATGTGGAACACGTTATTTACCACGCACTGAAACAGCGTATTTATTACGCCGCCACTGCTGAGGGACTTTTTGACCGCACTGTATATAAATTAAAATCTTTTTCAAATCACTTTCAAAAAACGGTAAACTGTACGTTGTTTTCTTTTTTTCAGTTTAATATGAGCCCAAATTTTGGAAACTTTCTGGCGTTTTCTTTGGCCTGAATTTTCTCCTTGCGTCTATCCGTTCCTCCATTTTTTTTATTTTTTGTTTAGCGGGTGGTGCGTCAGTAATAATGGTCCGTGGGAAACACGATGCTCCGTGTTTAGTTAAATCGACTAAACGACTTAATTTGCCCCGATTCATTTTTTCTAATCGACTAATGACTCGAGTTACTTGAGGAATCATTAAAGCCTACATTACATTGTATTGTGGAGGAATGCGCAATGCATGTAGGGGGTGTGGCCTTAAATGAAATTGCATTAAATCTGGGTGTTTTAACCGAAATTATCCTGCAAGGTTTTTACTTTCTACATTTAAGTTTCCCGTTATAGGCTAACCCGCAATTTTCTAAATTCCCAGTTTATTCCTTTTTATTGCCGTTAATTTACATATATTCCCATGAAAAGATTCCAGTCTTCAGTCCATCCCTAAAGGATTTTTAATTTACATTTATTTTATTTTTTTCCCCATTAATGTAATTAGTTTGGAGTGTTTTTATATGCCAGCTGCCAGACCTCACTCAGTCTTTTCTGAGTTAAATCATAATAAACATTCTTATTAAGACTTATTAAATGACAGAAGTCATTGCTGTACTCCAGACACAAACATGTTGTTCCTTTCTTTTTCTTTTTCTTTTTTTTTCCCTCCCCCTCCAACTCAACACTGAGTGTAATGGCTGCTCGCCTTAAACGACACAAATCAGCCATTGTCTCCAGTGGAGTGCCAGCGTGTAATTACACAGAAAAAAAAAAGTGGGACTCCGCTCCAGTGAATGGAGTTCCGTGGAATTCCATCAATAACCCAGCTATCCCACCCCAGCTGCACTAAAAAGCCGGCGCTGATGTTTCTCTTGTTGTGGAAACAAAGCTGTACACAATGGCGTGTTGTTGCGACGTTGCGTGTTACTCCGTGCATGCTACCATGTGATTTCGTTTCGAGCAGGGGGGGGGTGGGGAGAAGGAAAAAGGGAGCAAGTCGGAGTTGCAGATCTTTCTTTCGAAGTACTTAAACCATACTGCGGATTAAATACGGTACTCGTCAATCAAGACAATAACAAAAAAACGCCCTGCTTTTGAGTCAACACTAACGAAGGGGAAAGCGGTGACCGGTTAACGAGGCCTGGCTGATACCCTGCCGGTGATAAATACTTAAAACCCTCCAGGGCCGACTCGCGCGATTTCTACATTATTAACGCAACGAGAGGTGAGGCGCTCCAGAAAGACGAGACAAAAAGACTTTCTGTAGTTTTTTTTTTTTTCCCTCCTTTAATCAGAGAGAGGCCCACACAGGGTGGGCACGGCATACAAGATCAACCCAGAACTTCAAAAGGCATCGGAGTCAGCGTCGACCTGACGAACACTCGCGAATAATCCGGACTTCGAGTGAAGAGCGATCGCTCGCTCCCTCGCTCGCACCTGGCATATAAAGCTTTTTCTTCTTCACCCCCAACTTATATTCATGTATTCTCATACATCATGGTGGTCATGGCATCTGGTACAGCAGGATCATTTACTCTGGATTCGTGAGAAGTCTTTCAAAATTAAAACAGTTGAGATATTGCGAACCTGGCGATGTCTCAGAGAAGCGTATCACGACATACCTTATCGCAGTTAGTCTTATTGTAATTTGAGACATGGCCTAGCCTACCCAGGAGTCTTAAAAAATCAGTAAGGAGTAGTTAATCATTTAACAAATTACAGTACATCATTTAGCAAAATGAGACAATTTCCACTACCGTACTGTAGAGGTCGCCCGATTAATCGGTTAGTTGATCGCTGGATCAGCAAAAATGTCATTACAAGAGCACCCTCTAGAGGCGAATCATTGACACCACATGCTGTTTGCTTTTACACGCGAGACTGCACGCTGCACGGAGAGCGCTATATTAGATTTCTTATTTGTATAATTGTTAATATATTCCACGGTCCATTATGCATGCGGCAAGTTCGCAAGAGTAGGGATTTCTTGTATATCGTTGCGCAGCTCTAGTTTGAGTTTAGATTGTTCTTAGGTGTATTGTACTATAGAAACGATAACGTACACTATATTAGCAAAAGTATTGGGACATCCGACTTTTCCAGCCATACGTGGTTCTTCTCCAGTGTTGGAGGCAAACAATTGTTTTCCCTTCACTTGAACTAGAAAGCCCAAACCTGTTCCAGCATGTTGGAAGATATGGTTTTGGGTTGGGGTGGAAGATCTCCTGCTATAGGGCTCCGACCTCAACACTGTTGAACACCTTGGACGAATTGGAACGGCACCCCAGGCCTCCTCACCCACATCAGTACCTGATTTTAACGCTCTTGTGTCAAAATCTCGTGAAACATCTTTTCCAGAAGATTGGATGTTATTATAAAAACATTTGGGCACTTTATGTAGAATAAGATGCTCAAATAAAGCACAATTTGACGACTTTTGTAAGTGTATAAAAGAGTTTATAGTAAATTATCATCAGTGTCCTAGTCCAAATATTTTAAAGCAGTGTCTGAGGGTCAGATTCTGCCCCGGAGTGTATAATGCACCTCGCACACCCACCGATCCGAACACTTTTTTTTTGTGTGTGTTTTTTTATTTTATTAGTCGTCTCCAGCCGAGCGGCGTTATTAATGGACGTTGGCTCATACCAGGCTTTATTGCTGCTGCAACTTTTTATGCCCTCGCAGGCATTTCCCAGCGCCTCGCTGTCCCAGATAACCGGAGCGGCAGCATCGCCGAGCGTGTCCATGTAACTCCGCCATTGTGTTCAATGACGCCTCCAAGATGGCGGCTCCTCTTCAAACCCACACACTGCCCTTTTTTTTTTTTTTTTTTTCTTTTCTTTCCGTAATGGATCTATTATCTTCTTCTCTATCTTTCTTTTTTTTTTTTTTTTTTTTTCCTTTTTAGCCATTTTTATATAACCAAAAAAAATGCTAGTTTGCTCCTGGGCTTTCCCACGCTCATGGCAAATAAAAAAAAAAAGAAACAAAGTTTATTCCTTCTTTAATAAGTTCTCACACATGCCTGCTAGCACATTATCCAGATGAAAAGTGCGCCTCAGTCATGCAATGGGAATATTTATTTATTTATTTTAAGGAAAGAATCATCTGCTTTGAGAAAGTCTGACATTTTTTTTCCCACTTTTTTGGTTCTTTTTTTTTTTTTTTTTTTTGTTTACGCTGCTTTCTCCATAAACTTGACCACTTTGCCTCATCCGCCACCATGTGCGCAGAACGATCCCACGCTGCTTCTTTTTTTTTTTTTTTTTTTTTGGTCCTATACAACATCTGGATGCGATTAATCCCCGAAGCTTTCTGTCTCGTGCTCTCTACGTCCATTTTTTTTCCTCCTTTTTTTTTTACATTTAAAAAGGCTGGTATTGGTGCATTCGCTTCTTAATCTCCTTTTTAGAGGCCCAGATTGCATTCCTGCAAGGGTGTAGACATTAATTCTGAGATGAGAGTCATGATTCTACTCAGACCTTTGGGGTTTTTTTCTCTAGGGGGAGGGGAGGAAAAAAGAACGTTGTATGGGATGCGTATAGCTTCTCGTATTGGAAACCCTGGAACATTTCTTTAACCGTTGATCCTATCTGAAATCTCTGGAATGGCTGTTCCGCGAGGTAAATCCGAGGCTGCGGTTGGCGGCGAACTCGTGCTACATGTAC
The DNA here is from genome assembly GCA_039877035.1 of Silurus lanzhouensis. Classification (NCBI taxonomy): domain Eukaryota; kingdom Metazoa; phylum Chordata; class Actinopteri; order Siluriformes; family Siluridae; genus Silurus; species Silurus lanzhouensis. The sequence continues at coordinate 3,713,193 of JBCEWE010000122.1, read as the reverse complement.
GATAAAGCCTGCCGATTGTTGCCGGAAAGCGAAGTCGGATTGTGAGTCATGTTTCAGGGAATAATCATATTAGCTTGAGCTTTTATTTTTTAAAATAATTTGGGTATTGTAGGAATAAATAACTCGTCAATGTCCTATCGTAGATGGACAAAAAGTTTGTGGACACTTGATCGTATGGTGCTTTTTGAACATCCCATTTCATAATTGGTTTCCATTTATAATAACCTCCACTTTGCTGAGATGCTCATGAGATCTGAGATGAGATTTGTGCTCATTCAGCTACTGAGGTTGGTCAGATGAGGAGGCCTGGGGTGCAGTCAGCGTTCACGTTCCTCATGTTCAATAGGGTTGAGGTTAGAGCTCTATGGCAGGAGATCCTCCACTCAGTATAATTGTTTGCCTCCAACATTGTGGTAACAGTTTGGAGAGGAACCACATACGGCTGGAAAAGTCTGACGTCCTAATACTTTTGTCTATAGAGTGTATAAAGCAATTCAGGACTGTTCTCTCAGTGTCTTTTGAAAGAGAGCAGGGACTCATAGGAAACTGGGCTCTTATTGAAAACTCTCTTAACCTTGCACTTGGTTTGTGAAGTCGCTCTCTGAAAAGCATCTCCCAAAAAAACGGGCCGCTTCCATTCCCATGCGCGAGTTTTAGGTTAGAGCAGAAAAATGCCGCAGGATACGCCGGGTCACCTTGTAAGCAGCCATTACAAGCGAACTTTCCAAAATATATAGGTCGCCCCTGCTGCTTACACGGAGGACTGCCTGTCAGAGAATCATCCGCAGATGAAACCTCGCGAAAAGAAAGAAATAAAAATCTCACCTGGAATAAAAGGCGATCGATAGCAAGCGTCGGAGCTAAAGGCTCACTTTAATCCGCGCTTTCTCAGAGTCTTTTCCTCTGAAGCTTGACAGCTCTCGTGTTGGATACGGATCTGTTCTAGATGTGAAGAAAGGAGGGGGAGGAAACATGGACATTTATTATCAGTCAAAGTGTGTCAGGTCTATTTATTTATTTATTTATTTATTTATTTATTTAATGGAAGGCATTGTGGATTAAAAAGCTAGTTCGTTTCATGGTTAGGTCTCGAAGAGGAAAAAAAAAAAAAAAAAAAAATGAAACGCCTGTTCTAATATCGACTACAGTGTATAATACACTCGTGACTATGGGGTGGGGTTTGACTAATTAATTTGTTTGCTGATCAATCAGTTACGATAATTGATTGATGGAACTATCAGCAAAAATCCATACCGATAGTTTTTCCGGGTTCCGGTCCGCTGTTATTACGGTAGCGGCCTCTAGAGGCGAATCACTGACTTCACGTGCTGTTTGTTTTTACATGCGAGACTGCACGCTGCACGGAGAGCGCTGTATTTATAATTGATCATTTATTCATTATATGATTATATTTACTAATTAATATCTATTTTCTTTAGCTCATTTTCATAATTCAGTACTGGTTTCTTATTTTTCTGTTTGTAATAAATTTCAGTACTATTTTATATGGAGTGTTATGTTTGTTTTGTTTCTTTCTTTTTTATCCAGTATCCTTTTTGAAGAGTTTTATTAAAGGTCGGTTGATCAGTTAGCAGCAAGTTCGATCCAGTCAGTATCCGTATCTGTAAAATCCACAATCGGTTGCTTATTTTTAATATTCATTTGCTTTTGATAGAATTTTTACACTTTATGCTGCTACAACAAAAAAAATCTCTCATTACATTCATCTCGACTCCTGCATGTTGCATTTCCCCGAAAAAAGCTAATTTCTTGATTCTATTTGCCGAACATTTACACCCACTATCTTGCTTTTCCTAGACGGCCTTGGGGTCACCAAATTTTCAAGACTGGAAAATTTCCATGGATAATTAATGGGAATAAACTGGGAATGTACCCAATGTATGGCTACTGAGGCCACGCCCCCTACATGCACCGTCTATTACTTTATAACATAATACACATAATTTCTTTAACTCCGCACACAAAATAACGTCAATACAACGTAAATACAAAATATTACATACACATTTATATGACATTTTTAACATCTGTATTCTTTTGTATGCATGTCAGCTTAAGACCAAACATAATGTTTGTATATGATACAGTTTATAAACATTTTCCCAAATTTCTAATGAATTCCTCATCAATTCCTGGTAGGCTTCCAACATGCCATGTTTCCAAAGTTCCTCAGATAAAGTTCCTGTGGAAAGTTTCCAGAAGGTTTTCCAACCATAGATTTATAGAATTATTTACTAAATGCTTTTAGAAATGGAAAACCTGCTCATGTCCAGATAAGCACCACTTGTTCTATGCGTCTATTTATCCGAACAGCCGATCACGTGACCGTGTTTAAAAACGTGCAGATACAGGATACGCGTGCATCAGAGGATCCACGATCTGCTTGGAGATGTGACTCACAGCATAAAGGTTTAGACCAGAATGGTGTGAAAAACAAAAAACATTCTGTGACTGAACTTTCTGGAAATGAGAAAGAGCTCAGAGGTGAACGGACGGACAGGTTCGAGAAAAATACGGTAACTCGTACATGCCCTCTACGGTGGTGGGGAGCAGAAAAGCATCTCTTAAGGCACAATGTGAAGAACGTAGAGGTGGATGAGCCGAGTTATCGTCAGGAATCGGCAGTGGGGGCAGAAAGAAATTTCAGCAACGTAATTACAAGATTTTTTTTGTGCTGTATAGTAAAAAAAAAAAAACCGAGCTGGTTTTGAGTTCAGATCCGATTCGCATCGCGATTGGACACAGATACAATTTTGGTTTCGAGAAAAGAAACACAACTACCCACGCTGCACTGTGGTTTCATATCCGACATGAGATAAAACACCAAAACCCCGTCTTTTGTGGTCTCGGCGGTGTGCGCTCACACCATCGCAACTCCGAAGAACCCATCCCTCGATATCCCGCGTCCCCCCCACGCCACCGCCGTGGCACGGTCGGATGCGCTCTCTCTTATCTCTCGGGTCAAATCGAGCGAGTCGGAACGGGGGAGCGAATCGCACACGGCACACCTCAGACAGGAAGCGTCGATGTTTTCGAGTGCACCGAGACCGAGAGAGATCCGCGGGCCGTAGGCGTCTCTGCGCAGGAGACGCCGTCCTCGCCTCTGAGTGCGCAGCGTAGACGGGCGTGGGCACGCGTCCCACTTTCTGCCCTCCGCCACACAAAGGCGGCACAGAGATAAAGATCATTGTGTCGGGGGTAGACGTGCCCCGTGTCGTTCGGCTTATGTCATGCAACAATACTCGCTCGTCACGGCTAACAATCAGTCGTCTGTCTGTCTGTGTTCCCACCTAATACCAGCGTCGTGGAAAACGCGCTCTTTATACGCTTAGTATTCGGAATTATAATTAATGAACCCCGAAAGAATTTGGGGTTATAAATTCTTGATGCTTTTTTTTTTTTTTTTTTTTTTTGGGTGGGGTAAATAAGTTGAAATGGTGTCCGGCATAGGGGTGAAAAAATTGACAGTTTTTAGATCATGGTTTTTACATGGGGAATAAAAAAAATAGAATAAATCAAACGAACGCAATACACTTTTTTTTATTAAGTCGATTAAATTAAATAATCGCTTCAATTGGCACAAATTTAATTTATAAAATAAAATTACATAAAATAAAGTTACATAATTTAGAATTTTTGAAAGATACGTTCTACATACCTGTTCTGCTTATTTCAGCATATTTTAACAAATGTTTGCATTGAAGAAACACGATTTTATTTGTTTAATATATTTATTCCAAAACTGAGGGATGTGCAGAATTTTCGTCTGCCTAAATTCCTGGAAAATTGAGTTTTTCCTTTGTGTTTTATTCGCTTTATTACACTTGTTTTCTTTTTTTATTATTATTTATACATTTTTTTTTTTTTAACCAACCAGCTCACTATCAACTGAACAAACCTGTGACGATACCTGGTGCTAAAAGAATCATTAAGGCTGCAATGCAAGCATTCCATAAACCCCCCCCCCCCTCCCCCCTACTGTCCTCTACTACCACCAGCTCCTCCATAAGACATAGAGATTGGACTGGGCGCCAGCGCCTGCTGCACTCCTCCTCATCCCTCATGCACTGTGTAATTTCTCTTAATTAGACATGGCATCGCTCAGTGAGCATTCAAGGAATGCGGAGGCTGTCAGGGGAGACGCAGTGAAGATGCAACGCTACGGTGAAATAAGAGAAAGGGGGGGGGGGTGGACAAAGTCAGACCAAGGAAAGTGTTTTTTTTTTCTTTTTTCTTATCTTTTTGGTAGGTTTTGGGGCTGGGTATTATTCCGTGTGACGCTGACTGAGCTTCCAGCGTTTTGGGGTTTTCTTGCTGGCCTGGTTTGTGTCAGTGCTGAAGTTCTCAGGGCTGAAAGTAGGTTCGCAAGTGAAACGGGAAGAATGCGGCGTTCCTCAGGGGTGTCCGCGGCACTCGATTTCTCAAACCCAGCGCACGCGCGTTGTCGTGTAGGACGAGGAGTTTTGTGTTGGATGATCGTAGCCTGAACAGAGAATAGGCCTTGTGGGAGAGAGACGGAGACGGCGTGTCCTCTTGTGGGACAACGTGAAGCCTCGGGGCTTTGCATTAGCTCGATTTCACACTGACCGCTGAGGACGACGACAGCCCGGGTCACCAGCTGTCCCCTGTGTGTGGGTGTGTGTAGGGGGCGTGTGACGATTTCTGGAGCTCGCATTCAGACTACAAGACGGGTAAAGATTCCGGCTTTAGCAGCAGATTTTGGACGGGATCGCGATTAAATGGATGCAAGTGACAGGACGTGTCAGGAACGCCGTCGCTCCGATCTGTCCTCATTATGCCTCGCATTAGACTGCATTCGGGATCAGAATTCGCTTCATTACACCACAAAAGGGAGGCCGAGCGAGCTGATGAGCGCCGTGAACACGTCCTGAGGGACCGCTTCACTCCGATCGATGAGCTGTGCACCGGGGCATTGTCATGCTGGAACAGGTTTCAGTAGTTCAAAAGAAGGAAAGATTGAATACTAGTGCATCCAAAGACATCATGTAGAAATGTGTGCCTCCAACTTTCTCACATATGGCTGGTAAAAATCCGATGTCCCAATGCAGTGTGCATATATAGCAAGTGTAGTGTATTTGTTTACTGTTGATGCTCTGGGTGTTTTTTTGTTTTTTTTGTGGGATTGTAAATCAAAAGATTAATACCAACACTGTTACACTTGTGGGTGCCAAAACTTTTGTAAACAGCTAGTACTTATAGTACTAGCTGTTAGTACTTTTTGTTTGTGAAACACACTCAGGATGCAGTTCTGCACCGTGCACTGTTCTCTCTGCCCAACTTCACCTCAACTCCCTGTATCAGTGGAGGAGTGGAGGATTAGAAGGAGAGGAGAAAATGAGTGGAGGAATCGGAGGAGTGGAGGAATAGGATGAGAGAGGAGAAGCGGAGGAATAGGAGAAGAGGAGTGTGAAGAAATAGGACGGGAGGAGTAGGAGCAGAGGAGTGGAGTATAAGGAGGAAAGGAATAAGAGAAGAGGAGGAGAGGAGTGGAGAAACAGGAGGAGCGGAGGAATAGGGTGAGAAGAGGAGTAGATAAATAGAAGGAAAGGAGGAGGAGAGAGGTGGAGTGTAGGAATAGGAGGAGAGGAGTGGAGGAATATGTGGAGTGGAGGAATAGGAGAAGTAGGGTGGAGCGGAGGGAAGGAGAGAGAAGGAGTGGAGGAATAGGAGGAGAGGAGTGGAGAGGAGGAATAGGAGAGGAGGGGAGAGGTGGAGTAAAGGAATAGGAGGGGAGGAGAGGAGTGGAGAGGTGGAGTGGAGGAATAGGAGGAGTGCATGGATAGGAGGAGTGGAGAGGTGGAGTGGAGGAATAGGAGGAGTGGATGGATAGGAGGAGAGGAGTGGAGAGGTGGAGTGGAGGAATAGGAGAAGTGGATGGATAGGAGGAGAGGGGTGGAGTGGATGGATAGGAGGAGTGGAGAGGTGGAGTGGAGGGAATAGGAGGAGAGAAGTGGCATGGAGGAAGAGAGGAGAGAAGGAGTGGAATGAGGGAATGGGGCAGGGGTGAACAGACGGTGTGTGTGTGTGTGTGTGTGTGTGCTTGTGTGTGTGTGTGTGTGTGTGTGTGTGTGCCGGTTTGAAAGCTGCTTCCCGAGCGACACGGCTGTGCTGCTTATTAGTCTGCCTCGCTTTCTTTTTATTTCCAGCCTCCAAGCAAATATTAGTGCGTCTCTCCGCACTCTGGGGTGTGTGTGTGTGTGTGTGTGTGTGTGTGTGTGTGTGTGTGTGTGTGTGTGTGTGTGTGTGTGTGTGTGTGTGTGTGTGTGTGTGTGTGTGTGTGCGTGCGCGCGCGCCTCACCCCTCCGTTATTAAGGGGGGGTAGAGCTTTAACAGACTGCGAACACAATGGTTAAACTGGCATACGAGTCACACACAGGAACTGAAGGGCCTTGAGGGAACAACTTTAGCAACACACACACACACACACACACACACACACACACACACGTATGCAAAATTGGGAGTGTTTCATGGGCTGTTAAGCAGCACAATCTCACACACGCTTTACTCTGAACCAGCAACATCTAAAGCAGATACATTCATACACACATATCGATTCTTTTCCTTTATCTTAATACTTACACTCGTTTACTGGGAGAGAGGGGGATATGGAGAGAGGAAAAAGAGAGAGAAAATGGGAGGATAAAGAGAAAATATGGGAAAAGTTCTAGAAAGGGAATATGATGAGAGGAAAACTGGAGAGTGGAAATATGGAAAGAAAGAGAGGGAGAGGGGGAATTTTAGAAAAAGAGAGAGGAAATATGGTAAAAGAGAGGGGAATAGAGAGAGAGAGAGAGAGAGAGAGAGAGAGAGAGAGAGAGAGCGAATATGGATTGAGAGGAAAACTGGAGAGGGAGAGAGAAAAGTGGGAAACTGGAAAGAAGGAATATTGAAAGAGAGAGAGGAAATATAGAGTGAGAGAGAAGGGGAAACTGAAGAGGGAATATAGAGTGAGAGAGAAAATGTGGAAAGAGGGAATATGGAGTATGAGAGAATATGGAAAGAGGGATTATGGAGTGAGAGAGAGTATGGAAAGCGGGAATATAGAGTGAGAGAGAGAGAGAGAGTATGGAACGAGGGAATATAGAGTGTATGGAAAGAGGGAATATAGAGTGAGAGAGAGAGAGTATGGAACGAGGGAATATAGAGAATATGGAAAGAGGGAATATAGAGTGAGAGAGAGAGAGTATGGAACGAGGGAATATAGAGAGTATGGAAAGAGGGAATATAGAGTGAGAGAGAGAGAATCAAAGTGATTTTAGGACGTCCCTCCTAAAATCTCCACTTTGATTGGTCAGTTGTTTTTGTTAGTGCACACGTTGTTCTACGTTATTGTTTCTATAGCAACAGGACGTGCACAGCAGATACGCCACATAAACAGTGTTAGCAGCTGCACAGTGTGTTTGTTCGGGAAGGAAGGAGTCTCCAGTGCGAGCGTACGATCGGGAGCTTTTCCGCGCTGCTAAAGTCGTCAGTGAGGGAGGAATAAAGGGATGCTGGCGAGGGGAAGCGACTGTCAGACACCAGGATCAGAAAAAATCCGAGGTTTCTCTAAAAACTATTCTTGAAATGGTCTGGACAGGAAGTGACGTTACTGTAAAATGTAGTGTGGCGTGTTTTTATATATTTAAAGATCATTATTTAGCAGGCGAAGCTGCGGTCCCACGGCGAATGTGGCTAATCAAGGCAGAAAAAGACGCGAGTGCAGGCAGAAGCGTGTTGTGTACACAGCTGCGGGGATGAGTCAGCGCTGACGAGGCGAAATTCTGTGTGATTCAGCGTGCTCCGATTCACGCGCCGAGTCAGCTACAAACTCCTTCTTTCTCCGAGTCGCCTGGTGTCATTTTATCAGCGATGGAGAGACTGAGAAAAGGAGAGAAAAGGAGAGATGGGTAGAGAGAATGAGGTTAGGGAGTGGATGGAGAGACTGGGGGAGAGAGAGAAAGAGTAGAGAGAGAAGATTGAGAGCCTGGAAGAGAGAAAGAGACACTGGGAGAGGGAGAGGATAGAGAGAAAGAGGAAGAGGATGGAGGTATTGGTAGATAGAAAGAGTAGAGTGAGGAAATGGAGAGACTGAGGGAAAATGCAGCGAGGGAGAGGATGAAAAGACTGAGAGAGAGAGAGAGAGAGAGAGAGAGAGAGAGAGAGAGAGAGAGAAAATGTATGTATTAGAAGAAGTGACTAACTCAGTTCAGGGGTTGAGCCGTGCTGTAGATCCACTAACCTCCTCCTTCCTGCTTAATGAGTCTGCAGTGTAATTAGGTGTGTGCGCGTGTGTGTGTGTGCGCGTGTGTGTGCGTGCGTGCGTGCGTGCGTGCGTGTGTGTGTCGGGTCAGTGAGGTGTCACTTCATTAAATCTGCAATTTCAACAAAATTGTAGCTGCTTTTCTTCTACGTCTCTAGTGCTTTTGTTTCTCTCTATCATTATTTCTCCTCTTTCCCTCTTTCTTTCTTTTAGGTATTTTCATGTTCTTCTTACTTCCTTCTTCGACTTTTCCTCCTCTCTGTCTTCCACTCTTTAGCTCTTTCTCTTTTCCGTCTTTCCTCTTCTTCTGCTATCATTCTTCCTTCCAATTCGCTCGTTCTTTACTCTTTTCTATTCTTTTATTACTGCTCTCTCTCTCTCTCTCTTGCTCTTTCACCATTCTCTCCTCCCTCGTTCTCTTTATCCCACTCTCTTTCACACACCCTCCTCTCTCACACTTACATCTCCCACTTTTTTACTTTTTTCTCTCTTTTTCTTCAGTCTCTATTACTTTTTCTTTCTTTCTTTCTTTCTTTCTTTCTTTCTTTCTTTCTTTCTTTCTTTCTTTCTTTCTCCACTCCACTCCACTCCACTCCACTCCACTCCACTTGCTTTCGCTTCTTCTCTCTGTCTTTCTCTACCTTTCCCCTTTCAATATTTCTTTAAAGTTAGTTTCTTCTTCCTTTTTCTTTCTTTAGATTTCTTTCTCTCTCTCTCTCTCTTTCTCTCTCTCCCTTCCTCCATCTCTCCTGGCAGCTCTGAGGCTCTCGCGGGAACGGCCGTAATCTGTTCCATCAGCGTTTACTACCGAGCAGAAATGAACGCAGACAAGCGGCAGCACTTGCAGCCAGCCAAACGCTTCTATTAGGAAAATTGTAACGCTATTAACCGAGCCTGTTTGGCCTTTCATCCCCCCCCTCCCCCTTCCCCCTTTCCTCCCTTCCCCCCTCCCACTCGCTGTCTCCGTTCCCACCGCCGCCACACACAGCGTGGGACGTCACGCCTCGCCGCAAATACGCACACGTAAACACACGATAGCATCGGAACTCCATGGCTATTGGCTCCGATTCGAGCCGAGGCTTCTCACTATCGGTTCTGTATCGGAGCCAGAATGGAGCCTTTACAGCACAAAGAAAACACGTTTTCACATGAAACCAGCAGCTCGTCTCGAGCGCGGCCTGTTATTGACCGTATTTACACTTAAATATAAACACCACAAATACGGGATCGCCTCATTTGACTGATCTCACGCTGTTTGCATAGGGGCGCCAGATATTTCATATCTATTAGAGTGGGATATGGACACTGGCAACCTAAATCCCATGACATTTGGCAACCCAAAACCACCACTGCTCGATGTCCATCCTCGAAACCTCTCCACGCCCCCTTCAGGGAGAACATTCAGTTACACATTATTTATGTAACCTGTGTGTGTGTGTGTGTGTGTGTGTGTGTGTGTGTGTGTGTGTGTGTGTGTGTGTGTGTGTGTGTGTGTGTGTGAAATGACAAACGTGGCATATCTAAATGACAGGAAATGTTACATGGGCTTTGATACACAACTCGGTTTTCCACACTGTGGTTCCGTGTGTGTGTGTGTGTGTGTGTGTGTGTGTGTGTGTGTGTGTGTGGGTGGGCGCGACGTCGTTCTCAAGTCACTGCCGATCGTCGACCGCGGCAATGACGATGATTAGGAGAACAAGCGGAGTGTTAATCATCTCTTCGCACACCCGCGGCGTCTCAGCTGGAGCGGCCCGAAGAGTCTGGCACGCTCAAATGAGGATCCGCGGGGCCCCCTGGTAATCAGGTTTTTAAGTGATTAGCCTATTAGTTTGCATAATAAACGTAACAGCGGCGTCTGCTAATCACTCTCGAGGGTGCACACCTAACGAAGGGAGGGGAACTGGGGGGCGAGGGGGGTAGAATAGAGGAAGTAGGAAGTGCTCGATCTCGTTTCATGCTCCTGCACTCGCCGTTTAGGGGGTCGGCTCAATTTGGCGCCGGTCCAGTTATCGCTTTGTGTTTAATTTTTTTTTTTCTTTCCCTGTTGATGTTGACAGAGTGTCTACAAGCAGCACACGGCCCTCTATAAAACCTCCTCATGCCCTTATAAAGCTATAATATCAGGGTGCGAGGTGCGTTTGTTTGCTTGTTTGTCTGTTTTTGTTTGCGTTGTCGTGGTACAGGGGAGCCGTTTGTTTTAGGGGTAATTAGGCGAGCATCTGTAGAACATGTGTGCAGCTCTGAGTACCGAATAGGAGAAAAGGAGGAAAACTTCCGACTTACATGACTAGGAAGTTCGGAGGGTAAAAAAAGGGGGCAGGGTTTAACCCCACATGGGAGGGGTTTGTTCGAGAAGACACGTTTGCCCCCTTTTTAGGGTTCTTCTATGCGCTTTGCTGTGTAGGTCACATGACCATAGGCTTTGATCATCGTGTGTGTGTTTGAGCGATTTCCAGGTCTGGAAAAATAAAATATAAAATTTGTGAAAATATACTTTTTAATAAAACAAAGGCTACATCTACACTAATCCGGGATACATACACTTTTTCCAATTGTTTTACTTTGGAGAGTATTGACTGAAAACGGCGTCTGTGTGAACGGAAGGCCAGAACGGAGAGAAAAATATTTTTTCACACGAAAGCGTAAAAGTGTGGATATGGCTAAAAAGTGTTTTTGCTGGTGGACTTTAGTTCTGTTTGGTAGTTTCTTAGTGAACAATCCTTCACTAAAATTACATTTGTAAAAGAATTAACACTGTTTCAGAATCTTATAATACGGTCTTAATAATCTTTAGGGAAGTCTGCATAGTCCTAAATCTGGAAAAGTATGGAATGTTGAAATAAAAGATGTGTAGGAACCACAGGAGTATGTTAGTTACACGCACACAGTTCTCGGTCCCCATAGTGCTGAACACACACACACACACACACACACATTTCTGTGTGTTGATCGCACCACAACGAAGGTGTTCACACGTTCTGATGGCTTCGCGCCTGTCTTGGGATTTTCTGTCTGCCGTGTGTGTGCCGGTCGTCTGCTTATGCAAATCGTCTCCCCGTGTACGAACAGTGTGTAATTACTTGTGTGTGTGTGTGTGTGTGTGTTTTTCCCCTTAGAGAGAACTAGACACCACTGCTACGCTACTGGCCAACAGACAAGATGAGAGCGAACAGTCCAGGAAAAAGCTCATCGACCAGAGCCGTGAATTTAAGAAAAACACACCAGAGGTGAGGCTTAGCACACACACACACACACACACACACACACACACACACACACACACACACACACACACATTTTACACACTGCACGTTTTTATTTTCTTTTGTTTAATTCTTACTTTTGTTATATAGCAGCTTCTACATTGTGTGTGTGTGTGTGTGTGTGTGTGTGTGTGTGTGTGTGTGTGTGTGTGTGTGTGTGTTTGTGTGTGTACAGTTCCATCAACACAAACCCAAATGTATTTTTCTATTGTCTAGACCAATTCCCCTGTTTAAGTCCAGTCAAGGCCTGAGTGACCCCTCACTGCTCTTTCTGTCTGTGTGTGTGTGTGTGTGTGTGTGTGTGTGTGTGTGTGTGTGTGTGTGTGTGCGTGCGCGCGTGTATGAGAGAGCGCGAGTGTGAGAAAAGTGTGTCCTCCACCAGTTTTAAGTGCGTTTTTGAGTTCAGGCCCGCTCTCTTCCGTTTGTTTGGGTCTCTGGCTCTCATAAAAGCTTGCACAGACGTCTTAAAGGGAAAGTTCAGCCAAAAACTAAAGCGTACACCAGCGCACTTTTCACGCCAAACGCCATCCGTCACCCGACACGCTCCGACACGAGCTCCTCCACTCCTGCAGCTTGTAGCAGCCGTGTAGGAGACACACGAAGGCAGCTGTACGACTCGGAGAGGGGTGTGGGGGGGGGGGGGTGTTTGGGGGGTCGGGGGGTTCACTTGGGGTACTGGTGCAATCTGTATTTGGAGAAATGACAGAAATGTATGTGTATGTATTATTTTAAAGGAATATTATATATATATATATGTATCTGGATAAATTGTGTAATATATGCAGTAAATTATGCCATACATTAGACAATAAATTATATAGATTAATAAAAAAAAGATTTTAATTATTATTTTTAATTAAAGAATTGATATTTCAGTTTTGGAATTGATTTATTTTAAATCATATAAATATAATATATGTACACATACAACATATTTGGAGTTTCTTATTGTGCCCACTGCGGCCCCATCACCTGGTTAAAAACGTTCAGGTTATGAGGAACATGCTATATGGGACATCGGGTTGCACCCTGAGCTCTAATATCAGCATTATTTTGAAATAAAAAAAGAAAGAAAAGAACGATACGGACGAGTGCGCTCCAAACTGCCGAGTATCTACTTCTACCTAATTACTCCGGTTGCCATGTTAAAACCCCATCGAATCCCCTCGAGAGCTGTTTTTTACTCTGACCTACTTTGTTCTCCGTCGAGTGCGTAACATCTCCACAAAGAGGAATCATCTGGGAATTGCATTGTTTATGGCGCGCTCCCATGGCAACGGGCCTGCCGCGGCACGGCTGGAAACAAAGCGGCGTTGTCATTGTTGTTGTTTGGAATGTTGTAATGAATAATTAATGAGGCTATGAATAATTTATGAAAGAGTGGGCTGAAGGAGTGAAGTCGCAGAGCTGCTGGTGGGAAGGCTGGGTGTGTGTGTGTGTGTGTGTGTGTGTGTGTGTGTGTGTGTGTGTGTGTGTGTGTGTGTGTGTGTGTGTGTGTGTGTTTGAGAGAGACGATGTAAGCGTGCCATGGTGTGGTGTTTTTTTGTTGTTGTTTTTTTGGGTGCGTTTGACATCTTTCCTCTAATGACATTCTGCTGCTCGGCTGTTTTTCATAACGCTCGCTCTTAAATGTTTGCTTGTGTTAATACCAGCTGAGACGTTTTTATTTTTCTGCCTCAGATGATTTTTCTGAGCGAATCAAAGATTCTCGGGAAGAGGCTCGGGATTCCCCGTCATCAGCTTTCAGACAGACATGTCATCTCATGACTTGCTTCTGATCCACACACACACACACACACACACACACACACACACACACACACACACACACACACACACACACCTAAACCTGGAGGCACACAATTGAGTAGGACGATTTTAACTGCAGTAACATGAAATTGTCCCTTCTCTTGAACTAGGAGACCCAAACCTTTATGATGATGATGCCCCTGTGTATAAAGCCAGCTTCATGATTTATATGCTTTACATGGCTTAGAGTGGAAGATCTATAGAGCTTCCAAACCTATTGAACAAACACAAAAGTGAACGCTGACTGCACCCCAGGCCTCCTCACCTCACCATTGAATCCTCACAAATCTCCACAGAATTTAGAGCAACATCTTCCCAGAAAAGTGGGAGGGTATTATAAAAGCAAATGTGGAACTCAAGGTGGAATGGGGATGTTCAAGAAGCACATAAATCATCTCCTCATATAATCATCTCATTGAAATGCAAAAATGCTACATGTGCAATTTCATTACAGTATAGAAATTGTAGGATTTATCGTATTGAATCGCATTCGGCCATAATCGAATTAATGCTGATAGTAAAATATTGTATTTTTCGCATGATTAGAAACGATTGCGAAACGCTAAAACAGGGGTTCAATATATAAATATGTAAATATTGAAACATCGTATGATTCTCGTAGATTAAAAATGGTGATTGTCGCACTTTTTGGCAACGGCTCCACGTTTATTTGCCGCTCGTTCCATGCAAAAAAAAAAAAAAGTGAGGATTTTATCGTTTTTCCCTCATCCCTGAAATACACCCCACGCAAAGGCCATTTTAAATTTAAACTCGGCCGAACAAAAATGCCAAGGCCTCGGTGAGAGCCGCGCTCGCCGTTAAAAAACCTGTTCAGCGCAGATAAGCACCTCATCAACACATCTGCCTGCATCAACACTTTCTCCCAACACCGCTGACCAGATGCTTATTATATATACACACACACACACACACACACACAGCAACACAGCTGGACAAGTAGAGAAGTGACAGAAGGAATTAGAGGAAGAGAAGACAAGTGTGTGTGTTGAGAGGGAAAAAAAAGATATTAATTGACTGATTTTAGGAAATGAAAACTCTGGGTGAAAGAGCGTGCTATTTTTAGCCATTTATAGTTACAGTTCATTTTTGGGGGCATATGACAGAAGTTATTTCCTGTTAGCACTTACGTCATCATCGCTATAAATGTGATGTCACATGACGTCATTTCGTCCTTTTTCTTTTCTTTAACACGTTTGTGTAAGTTGGTTGCTGTAGAACCGGTTACGTATTAAAAAAAAAAAAAGCGTGTAAACTCCTGCCTCCTGCTCACGGAGAGTCGACCAATCGAAATGGAGGAATACTGAAAGGTGGTAGCTCTGTGGTTAAGGCATTAGGCTATGGATCGGAAAGGTCACGTGTTAAAATCCCAGCGCCACCAAGCTGGGCCCTCGAGCAAGGCCCCTAACGCTCAACTGCTCAGGTGTAAGTCGCTCTGGATTAGGGCGTCTGCCAAAATGCCGTAAATGAAATGAAACAAAATGCATTTACGTATGGAAAGAAAGGAATTCCACACTATCGCCCAAAAGTTTGTGGATTTGGTGATAAATATGGTATGTGCTTTTCGAGTATCGCATTCCACATTTGCTCTTATAATAATCTCCACTCTTCTGGGAAGATGTTCCACAAACCGAGTGTGGCGCTTGTAGAGATTTGTGCTCCTCCAGCCTAAAGTCAGGTTCAGATGGTGGTGAGGAGGCCTGGGGTGCAGTCAGCATTCACATTCATCCCGAAGGTGTTCAGTATGGTTAGAGCTCTGTCGCAGGAGATCTTCCACTCCTGATTCGAACAAAGGGAAAATCTTTACACTACAACATTTAAAACGTCGTCCTACACAATTGTGTGCCTCCCAAGTTTGTGGTAACGGTTTGAGAAAGAACCACATGTTGCTGGAAAAGTCGGTGTCCCAATACATTTGGTCTTATTGTGACTGTAAAGTAGACGAGACCCGTAGGCTGAACGTCTGTAGACGACACATTTATCCAGGAACGCTGTGGTGTTTGCGTCTGGTTTTGTGTGTTTTGGTGTGTCTCTGTGTTGTTTTGAAAAGGAAGTGGGGGGGTTTCTGGTGGAACTCATTGGCGCCGTTCTAACTCTCTGTGGCAGATATAAATTCAGGACTGATGCGCCTGTTCCTCGGCTTCGCTCAACAATTATTACAACTCGATCCGTATTTCGATTATTTCTCGGCGGCTTTTTGCGCCGCTCGGAGCGTTCCTCTGTGCGAATCCGGTTTGTTTTTCGGACCGGCGAGGGATTAGTAATGCCGTGTCGGATCGAATTTAGCACAGCCGCTCCGAAATCCGTCTTTTTCCCCTTCCCCGCGTTCTCCGTCTCTCGCGCTGTCACATACACACACTCGCACACTCATACACACACCCTCAAACATTTATCACTTAAATCCATTTCTTTCATGTCGGCACACATCCATAATTTACACGCGGCCCTTTTAGGAGATACCAGGGTCTGAGGTAGGTGTGTGTGTGTGTGTGTGTGTGTGTGTGTGTGTGTGTGTGTGTGTGTGTGTGTATGTGTGATGGAAAGTGTAAAGAGATTTCTTCACTTCATCTTGAGGTGGACGTGTTCCACAACAGGAAAACACTCCTGTGCAAACGCAGTTGACAGAAAAGCACACCATAGTGCAATTAGGGTTGCAAAATTCAATGAACGACTGGAAACTTTCCAATTACCGTGAAGGTAATAAACTTGGGAATTTTTCAAAATTGCTGGTTAGTCCATAACAGAGAACGTGAATGTAGTTGAAGAAAAAATGTGGCAGGATAATTTCAGTTAAAACAACCAGATTTAATGCAGTTGAATTTCTACGCTGCACCTTCATCAATCACATCCACACAGCACACTGACTGCAGGACTGCTGAGGCCACGCCCCCTACATGCACCGCGTATTCCTTTTTAACATCACACGCAAAATAACGCCAGGAAGCGTCCATCCCGGCGAGTATTCACATTAATTTACATAAATATTTCATACATTTATGTTTAAAACTTCCTTGTGCAGTGTGTAAGCCGTAGTGCAACCAATCAATTAAATTAAAGTAAAAGTCATTTTTAATGTATTCGTTTGCATGAATTTCAGCTTGTGACCAAATGTTTATTTATGATTGTAAATGACACGGTTTATATACATTTCCCCAAATTTTTAAATTATTTTTCATAAAATCCTGAGAAAGTTTAAGACTTGGAATATTTTCTGAAATTCCCCCAAAGAAGTTCCCATGGAAAGTTTCCGGAAATGTACAACTGCACAACACGCGATATCTTGAGGTGCTGCCCAAAATGAAAACACAAAGAAAAGCATGCTGTAGTACACAGTACAGTATATTTTGAGGTGGAGGTGCTACACGACGGGATTAAGTAGTAAAGCGTACACCAATGCCGTGCTACACGACATAAAAAAAAAGCGACACGACACCGGGCAGAACCAAAAAAAGAAAAAAAGCGACAGCCCAAGACTGGGAAACGTGTGTTGGATTATGCAATTGTACGAGGCTGCGTACGCGCGCGAAGCCGCACCAAAAGACACCGGGCGCCGTCTTCACGCTCTAATCCCGCCAATCATCACGGACTCATGAAAGCGCACACAGCTCCGGGACTTCGGCCTCCGAACGAAACGTATTTCCAGTGACCTTTTCCCACAGCACTGAGCCGATACCACAACGAGCTGTTTGTGGCAAAGGGACACTTTAACCCATCGTCCATCAAGCTGTTAGAGACCAGAGGGGGTGGAACAGGACTGGAAGGCATTTCTGCCTAGACTTGTGTGTGTTTGTGTTTGTGTGTGAGTGAGAGTATGTATATGTGTGTGTGTGTGTGTGTGTGTGTGTGTGTGTGTGTGTGTGTGTGTGTGTGTGTGTGTGTGTGTGTTTGAGTGAGAGTATATATATGTGTGTATGTGTGTGTGTGTGTGTGTGTGTGTGTGTTTGTGTGTGTTGTTGTGTGTGTGTGTGGTGGTTGTGTGTGTGTGTGTGTGTGTGTGAGTGAGAGTATGTATGTGTGTGTGTGTGTGTGTGAGTGAGAGTATGTATGTGTGTGTGTGTGTGTGTGTGTGAGTGAGAGTATGTATATGTGTGTGTGTGTGTGTGTGTGAGTATGTATATGTGTGTATGTATGTGTGTGAGTGTGTGTATATGTATGTGTGTGTGTGTATATATGTGTGTGTGTGTGTATGTATGTATGTATATGTATGTATGTATGTATATGTGTGTATGTATTTGTGTGTGTGTGTGTGTGTGTGTGTGTGTGGTGTGTGTGTGTGTGTGTGTGAGTATGACTGTAGAATCTTTTCCTTTTCAGAAAGGCGACGCACAGTAAGCAGGCCCTCTTATCTCTCCTTAAAGGTCATTCGTGGACAGGGAAGGAAAATTTTCATTATTTGCCCCCCCTGCCTCCCCCCCGATAGTTAAACAAATACAGGTGGACATCGGCACTAATCTGGAGTGTGACCTTCAGAAGAGCAGATACGCAGACGTCTCGCGCACGCTCCGAGGCTCATTTTTCACCCCAGGTGCTGGTTTTAGGTTCCAGACAGCCGAGTACAAGCCGCGCATATTTCAGTGACGCGAACACCTTCACCCCCGAGGCAGAGACGTTGGCACACGGGCGCACACGTGAGGCGTGAGAGGATTGGTTAAGTAAGAGCGGGAAGTGTGTGTGTGTGTGTGTGTGTGTGTGTGTGTGTGTGCGTGTGTGTGTGTGCACCAGAGCGCTATGGGCAGTGTTAACAGCAGGACTGGTGTTTCGCTTGTCTAAGCAGATAAGTTCCCGTTTCATTGAATTTTAGACCGTACCCTGCGTCTTTTTATTTATTTATTTAATTATTCCTTTATTAGGATTTTAGTCCAATATTATCGCGTTATGATGTGTTATGATGGTTTAACGCGCGATTTTTCCATCTTACGATTTCCATCGAGCATCAACCAGCATGACCTCGTTCAGCAGTTTGAGCTACAGGAGCTCGTCTGTTGGATCGGACCACACGTGCCAGCCTTCGCTCCCCACGTGCATCAGTGAGCCTCTGCCGAACTTGACCCCGTCACCGGTTTACCACTGTTCCTTCACTGGAGCACTTTCGATAGATCGCGGTTTAGAGCTGCGGTTTTGGAGATGCTCTGACCCAGTTGTCTAGACATCACGATTAGTCGCTCGAATCCTTCCGCTCGACTATTTTTCCTATTTTTCTCACTTTTCTAATAAATAAATCCCACCTACTAACAGGTGCCATAAAGAGATAATCAGTGTTATTCACTTCATCGCTCATAATGTTATAATGTTATGCCTGGTCAGTGTAAAGTTTATACAGTACGGTAGTGTAAATGGTTCTGTTTTGATAAATTGTGTACAGTTATTTGTTAAATGATTAACTTCCCCATACTGGGTAGGTTAGGTCTTGTCTTGTCTTACAATGGGGTCATCAGAGCGCATCTCCACCGTCAGAGACTGCCTGTAATTATATTGTTACTTCATGGGGTCTGGTTTATTATTTTTGAGATATATTACGCATATAGTTACAGTAGCTACAAGGCTTTGAAATTAGAGGAGGGGACGAATCGCATGGCATCATATTAGTGTTTTAATTTCTTGTGAAAATGGTGAACAAACATGAAAATTTGTACAACCAATAAAATAAAGTGTGTGTGTGTGTGTGTGTGTGTGTGTGTGTGTGTGTGTGTGTGTGTGTGTGTGTGTGTGTGTGTGTGTGTGTGTGTGTGTGTGTGTGTGTGTGTGTGTGTGTACAGGCAGGAACTATTCTTAGATACTCTTTTGAGATCCCGTTTTGAGAACCTGCTTTTAGATCATGCTTTTAAAACCTACGTTGAGAACCTGCTTTGAGATCCCCCTTTGAGAACCTGCTTGGAGATCCCGTTTTGAGAACCTGCTTTGAGCTTCAGCCTTAACAATCATCACTTCAGCTAACAAAACTTCAAACAGCCACAAGCAACATTTTGGAGAGCACAATGCTGGACCATCAGAACCAAACTGGTTCCAGTTTGCGCGAGTCATTGCACACTGCAGGTGTTTAATACATTCGGCGTAGTCAGAGCCCGTAGACTTCAAGCTTCAAGTGTGAGAGGCGTTTTTAACGGCACTGTGACGGCCTGATCCTTTTAGAAGGTGTGTGTGTGTGTGTGTGTGTGTGTGTGTGTGTGTGTGTGTGTGTGTGTGTGTGTGTGTGTGTGGTGTTCTATCAGAGACAGCGTTGGTAATTAGGGCCTGATCCGGGCTGGCAGTGTGCCTGCTCAGGCTGCCTGGCGTCTCCTCAGTTAATTATAGGCCTGTGTGTGTAAGTCCAACCACGCAGGCTTGTTTACCAGCCAGACACTCTTTCTTTCTCTCTCTCTCACACACACTCACACACACACACTCTCTCTCTCTCACACACACACACACACACACACACAGAGCTGTAACGAGCCATTGATTTAAAAAAGGCGTTCCTGTACGTCCTCGCTGGCTGAGGAATTTGGGAGGAGTGAAGAGAGGAGGAATTCGCCTCCTATTAGCTGATAGAGTGGGAGCTGTGTACGTGTATGTGTGTAGGCAGGAAATAAGGTGGCGCTAGAGACCTCTGCTGAGAAGCCTTCATTACTTCGGTAATCATGACCTCACTGCATGAAAATGCACATGGTGTCGATGTTAAGTGGCATTTTAGCGTCTGGGTGCACACATACACACACACACACACACACACACATGCATAGTGCTTTCAGTAAGCGCTTCTTGTAGAACGAACGATCGAAGCATTGAACAACTAAATAGAGTGAGAGAGAAGGAGTGTGTGAGTGTGTGCGCTCCTATTACTCTGTCCTGAGTCAAAATGGCTGAATAGGGAGATGATCAGACTGATAGCTGCTTCTGACCCACATGCAGACTTTCTCGTGTGTGTGTGTGTGTGTGTGTGTGTGTGTGTGTGTGTGTGTGTGTGTGTGTGTGTGTGTGTGTGTGTCTCTGTCTGTCTGTCTGTCTGTCTGTCTGTGTGGTTGCTCTACACTCCATATAGTCAATATCCCAAAGCTCTAAAATATTATTATATTAATGGAAATGTTTATGTAGATTAATGGGCATGTTTTATTTAAAAAACAATAGACTTGGATTTGAAGGAATGTGTGTGTGTGTGTGTGTGTGTGTGTGTGTGTGTGTGTGTGTGTGTGTGTGTGTGTGTGTGTGTGTGTGTGTGTGTGTGTGTGTGTGTGTGTGTGTGCTCTTGATGAAGCTGGCATCCAGGCGTATATGATCGGTATAATTCAGATTAATAAAAATTAATCGTTTGATGTGCATCACTACGCATATTTTTTAAATTATACACCAATTTGGTCATTAAATCTAATTAAAGCACTGGCGTCCCAGAAGTGAAGTTTTCATGAAAACGGGCGTATCCGGGACAACGATGCTGACACTAAACAAGTGTGGTTTTTGAAAAAAATTGTTTAAATTTTTTTTAATATAGGATTTTCTATAATAAAATGGCTTCAGTTTCATTCTAAGAACCGTAAAACCAACCCAAATACCCGTGTTGAGTCCTGGCTACAATAAACTGATGAAATGCTCACGTGTTAAAATATTGAATATCAACAGGATTAAACGGAACGCATTTTAACGTGCATGCTAACACAAGTTTTTTATTAATTTTTTTTTCGTACGTGCGTTTGAACACACACACACGCACATGCAGAGGCTTATCCATCTGATCATTGACAGTTAATATCATCAGCATGGCTATTAGGGTTCGGCTGTGGGCAGCTGGTTATGCAGACAGCAACACACACACACACACACACACACGCACACACAACCACAGAGTCAGCGATTTCTCATTCACCACCTGAGAAAAGTTACTGCACCCCCAAACACACACCTCAGCACCAGGTCTAGGTCCACAATCTCTGGTCATCGTAGTAACATCTGCGTTTTCGAATTGGTTTTCGAACCCGTTTCAGTCTCGGCTCTCGCTCACACGCACTCTCACGAGCACTCTACTCTCGATCGACCTAGATTTGTCTCCTTTCCAGCAAGAGTCAGATCATATCTATCGATCTGGCAGAAATTCTGAGTAGCTTCGTCAGTCCTTTTATCACTTCATGGTGATTTTAAATCATTCTAGAAATGAAAGTTGTATTTATTAGTTATTGATAGCGTAGAGTTGATTATAGCTGTATAAGATCGAAGAAAAATATATGATACAATAATAAATTAAAAATAAATGTGTGTGTGGTTGGGGGGGATGAG
The DNA here is from genome assembly GCA_039877035.1 of Silurus lanzhouensis. Classification (NCBI taxonomy): domain Eukaryota; kingdom Metazoa; phylum Chordata; class Actinopteri; order Siluriformes; family Siluridae; genus Silurus; species Silurus lanzhouensis. The sequence continues at coordinate 3,691,572 of JBCEWE010000122.1, read as the reverse complement.
GATTGGTTAGTCTCCAGTGATGGTGCTCTCTTACTAGTGTAAATTAATAATATACATTATATTAAATTATGAATATATATTATTGCAGTATTTCATTATAGTATTAAGATATTAAAGTTTTTGACCCCTCACAAGCATTTTTACGATATTTCTTCACTTTTCAACACTTAATTTTCACATTACACAATGTGTTGCTAACTACGCAGAGTAGCTAGCGATCCGTTATTGCTGCAGTTACTACAAACCATAACTTGATCTTTTAAAAAAAATAATTAATCCCGCAGGAAAAACAGGCGAATAAAATGGCGCCAATTTCCTCCTCAAAATTGAGGTGTTAGAAGCAGGAAAAATGGGCAACTGTAAGGTTTTGAACAAATTTGACAAGGGCCAAATTGTGACGTCTAGACGTCTGGGTCAGAGCATCTCCAAAACTGCAGCTCTTGTGGGATGTTTCCCGTGTGCAGTGGTCAGTGAACCGGCGACAGGGTCGTGGGCGGCCGCGGCTCATTGTTGCACGTGAAGATCGAAGGCCGAGCGCGTGTTAAATTAACCCTTATACGCCATATGTTTACAATGATATTTTACAATAATTGATTTGTTACTATGGAAACGCTGACGTATTAACGCGAATGCACATTTGCACCTTCGGCGCTGTGGTACGAAAGCAATCATCACCTCGTTTGCGTCGCGCAGCGTCGAGGAAACGATATTGGCCTGTTTGTAGGATGCGTTCAGGCAGCAGTGGGTTAAGCGTGCAAGCTGGAGTGTGGTGACAGTAATTCCCGCCTACGCCCGGCGAAGAGAAACATAATGTGTTTTTATTTGATGTGGTGTATCTCTTCATATCGGATAATAGATGGTTTAGCGCAGAGCATCTCCTTCATGAGCAGTGGCAGATGGTGATGAGAGGCAGTACCTCCATAGACACTCTAGTTAGCGCACAGTGTAATATTAGTACACACACACACACACACACAGACACACACAGACAAAGCAGCCAGAACAGTTCTCAGTCATCAAAGAGCTCGATGCGTTCGAGGCGCTGTGTTGAAGATCAGAGCGGTGCGCAACATCTGACCAAATTAGCACACGGATCAGAGGAGCGATACATAATTCAATAAGCCGGGGACGAGCGGCGGGCGTGCGCTCCTCGTTAGTGCAGCTCCGCTCCAACTACTGTTCTTCTACCACTATTCTCCTGAAACACACTCGCCGCTTCGGCTCTTTCTGCTTCTGTGGGCGCGTGAAATCTTCCCTTTATTTGAACTAGGAGACCCAAACCTTTTCTAGCATTACAATGCACATAAGATATGGTGTACATTGGTGGGCGTTGAAAGATCTTGGATGGCCTTCAACAACCCCAGGCCTCCTCGTTTTTGAAATCTCTACAAACACACTCCAAAATCTAATGGAACTTCCTCCCAGAAGAGTGGATGTTCGCAAATGGGGATCAAATGTGGAAGGGAACGTCCAAAAAGCTTATGCTTAGGTGTCCACAAATATTAGTCATATATTGTGTATGGACCAGAAGCCCCATGCCCTCCTTCTTACCTCAGATTGACCCCCTTTTTATTTTTGTTTGAAAGAGATTTTTGTGTTACACACAATCGTATATGATCTCGTCGGATGCTGAAGCATTATGGTTGTTCTTCACTGGATCTAGGATGCCCAAACTTGTTTTTGTATGACCCTGTGGACTGTGTGAGCTCTGTGGAGACATGGTAGATGAAGAATTTGAGAGCCTTGACCTCAAGTATTCTGAACGCCTCCTGGATAAATCAGAACGCCAATCGGATGCTTATGGTCGTGGGGGTCAGGGCGCAAGTGTGCTCCTGGCCATACTGTACCTTGTTTGAGGGTTATAGTAGGATGCCACTCAGAATACAACTCGGAATTCTTGCTTGTGCTTTGGTTCCCAAAAGATCTCGTTGGCCCTTGGATAAATGTATCTTGTGTGCTGGTTTCAAAATGAGGCCTTTTCACTAATCAAGTAGTCTGAAGCTCTGATGCAGTTCCTCTTCCTGTTCCTTGCTGTTCAAGGACCGATTTGAAGGCCATGCTGTAGCACAATATCTCATGGTCGAAAAATTGCCTTTGTTTGTGTCTGGCTGTTGAGGCTGAACGAAAGCTCTGTGCAGCTTGTGTCACTGTTCCATACGCCGGGCATCTTTTTCACCGCATGCCCAGGAAACGCCTGCGAGCGCTGATGTCATAGGAATCCCGGGAAGAATATTTTCTCAGACCGGATGGAACGTGGATGGCCGGTTCTTCGGTTGTTCTCACTGAACCGAAGAGTATTAGCCAGATTCTTAGGACCTCTCAGAACACCTTCAGCAGGATCTTTAATGGGTGGTATCCTTCCATCCGGAGGGAAGACTCCAACTTGGAGATGTCGAGACTGATCGAAGCCCCTGCATGGTATAGGTTTAGACCGTAACCAAGCACTTGAAACAACTTGTCAGCGGTTTTGAAGACCAAGATCAGTTGAGGACCATCTGATCTTTGTCTTCAAACCACTGACAAGTTTAGGTGAAGTTCCCAGAGCAGCGATTGATACCGCAAAGTGGAGCTCATTGGATGGCGGAGTAGGAGCTGTAGAGGCTCCACAAGGAATCTTGAGTTCCTGCATTGAATCTGCACCTTTAATACTCAAGAAGAATCTCCTAAGAGCGCCTTTGAAGTCCTGTGTGAGCTGCTCTCCACTGTAGACGGTTATTGGAACCCAGTGATGTGATCACAGAACGGTCCCGAGGGTTGCCTCAGGGTAACTGTGTGTGTGTGTGTGTGTGTGTGTGTGTGTGTGTGTGTGTGTGTGTGTGTGTGTGTGTGTGTGTGCGTGTGTGGCTGGGTGGGTGGGTGGGTGGCTGAGGGGGAATGGGGGGGTTGAGCGGATGGCCTGGGGGCTCGCAGACAGGGAATGGGAATTCCATTTCCCCAGAGAAGCAACGCTCAGCCCCCCTGTCATCCATCTTCTAGTGTCTGCAGTGGGGAAAGATCTGTCGTGTGTGTGTGTGTGCGTGTGCGTGTGTGCATGTGTGCGTGTGTGTGTGTGTGTGTGTGTGTCACGCTCCATCTCTCTTCGTACTTGCTCACGCAAACCCCCCCCCCCCCTTTCCTGTACACAGTGGTACACTCCACCCCCCAAGTGCTCGATCTCTTACCCCTGTATTCGTTCTTTATCTTTCCCCTCCTCCTTCCTTCCTTCCTTCCTTCATCAGCAGTCTCCATCCCCCCTTTCTCTCTCTCTTTCTCTCTATCTCCCCCTTTCCTTCCAGCTTGGTCATGGCTAGATGAGCAGACGATAGCCACCGAATTGCCCTCCCTTCCTTATTTAGAGATAATACCAACACACTCTTGTACTCATTTACCATCAAAGAAGTGACAACACACACACACACACACACACACACACACACACACACGCGCACACACACACACACACACACACATGCACACACACGTGTCTATCAAAAGACGAAATAGAACACAGAGACATGCATCAAAAGAGCCACACGTATGCACTCAAGCAAGTGCACTCACATGCGCACACACACACAATCAAAGCAAAATGTGCATGCACACACGCACACACAGATATGGCTTTGTGTATGCAGAACAGGCATTTTCTGGAGTTTTCGTTACTTGTCGGTTTTATTTTCATTAATGCGTGTGCATGTACGTGTGTGTGTGTGTGTGTGTGTGTGTGTGTGTGTGTGTGTGTGTGTGTGCGCATGCGTGCACACTGCCCATTATGAATCCCTCACCCCCTGTCTTGACAGCTCTGCAACATTCAGCAGTAATGTCCCAAATCCCACAACAATACACCCCCCCAGTTTGCAGGTGTGCATGTGTGTGTGTGCATGTGTGTGTGTGTGCATGTGTGTATGTGCGTGTGTATGTGCGCGTGTGTGTGTGTGTGTGACGAGAATGAGGCCAGGAGGAGTGTTTTATTTTTGTTATTGTGTGTACATTTTTCCATGATGGCCTGTGTGATGTCATATCTCGGACATTTTGCTTTGGGAGAAAGAGAGCGTGTGTGTGTGTGTGTGTGTGTGTGTGTTTGGAATTTCACAGATATGCTTTCCAGTTTGTTTGTGTCTGAGTGTGTGTGTCTATTATTTGCTGCTCATAAAACCATAAGGCATTCATACGGCAAAAACACACACACACACACACACACACACACACACACACACACACACACACACACACACACACACACACACACACACTAATCCGAGGACACAACGCACAAAAGGAGGAACTTCTTATTCAAATATTTTCACAAGTTGAAAGAACAAACATGTCTGGGATATATGTGTGTGAGTGTGTCCGTGTGTGTGTCCATGTGTTAGTGTGTTTGTGGGTGTGTGTGTGTGTGTGTGTTTCATAAGTGTTTTAAAGGTCACCACTGAAGTCACGGCGTTAATGAACGTGGGCGTGTGTACACACTTGTTAATGTGTTTTTCTTTACACCGATGCCACGTCCAGACGTTACGAGGTGTCGAGGTCTTCGTCTGCACTGAAGCGCGTGTGTGTGTGTGTGTGAGGAAAGGAATGCGTGCGTGTGCATGTGTGTCGTCTAGCCCGAACACGATGAGTCAGTGTCTGCGAATGCAGCTGCGCGTAGCTCGGCGCGGAGTGATGCTAATGTGTTTGTTCGCCCGAGCTCTCGGCATCGCCTGTAATGTAGCGCGGCGCAGCGGCTAGCACCATCAGCGCCGCTCGTGAGAGAAACCTCACCGCTCGTCCTCGTCTTCCATTTTGTCGAAGGCTCGGCTCACCGAAATAGAGAGCTGAAGCACGCAGACGAGATTCGTCCTTGCGAAGCGAGACGTCTGCCTCTCTTCAGTCAGCGGCCCTTTTGTAAATGGTTTTGAAGAAATGAAAAAAAAGAAATAAATAATGGAAGAACTGGAAGAACGCCGGCTGCGAGACCTACGCAAGCGACCGAATGTCAGAATAAAAAGAAGGATGAAAGCAGTTTAGATTCAAGGGACGTTTTGTTCGTCTATTTAATTTTTTTATTTCGATACACGTAACTTTTTTCAACGTTTTTCCGTGCTGTAGTTGTACACCAGCGCTTTTAGAGGAGAGAAGAAGGCAGAAGCGCCAATAGGGAAACATGACATGAGTCGGTTTCGCGTCCGTCAATAAACCATTGAACCGCAAAAGTATTGGGACGCCTGACTTTTCCACTCATCAGGCTGTTAGCACAAAGTCGGAGGCACATGATTGTGTAGGATGCGTTTAGCACGAAACGTTCGGCTTCATTCAAACTACGAGACCCGGACCTCTTCCAGCATGACAGTGCTCTTGTGCAGCGCCGTGAAAATGTGCTTTCCATATGTCGTGGAAGATCTTCTGCTATAGAGCTCTGACCTCCAATCTACTGAACACCTTTGAGATGAATGTGAACTCTAACGGCACCTCAGGCCTCCTCACATCACCTACACCAATACCTGTCTTTTACACTCTTGTGCCTGGATGTCCTACAAATCTCCACAAAATCTAGTAGAGCATCTTCTTAGATTAGTGGAGGTTATTATAACAGCAAATATGAACTCAATGTGGAATGGGATGTTCAAAAAGAAGAACTTATACTCGGGTGTCCACAAACTTTTCACACTGTAGTGTGTGTATGTCTGGGATAACAGATGAACTTAAACGTGTTAGAAATCGATATTTCTTCGTTTTTCTGGGACTTGCAGCTGCTTTCCGTTAGGTCGATTGTACTTGCCGTTAACTGATGGATCATCCGATTAATTTTTGAGATGGATAACTACTGATTTAGAAAAATGTGCTAAAGGAAATAAATATATTAATACATAAGGATATCATTAATAAATGGTCGAATAATAAATACAATATAGCGCTCTCCGTGCAGCACGCAGTCTCGCGTGTAAAAACAAACAGCGCATTGTTTAAGTGATTCGCCTCTAGAGGTCATAACCAGGCGATACCTGAGAAACTGTACCGATTATAACGTTCACAAGGATTTCAGAATAATAATTTGTTTTTATGAATGGGTTTATTTAAAAGTTGAATTATCAAACTTTCTATGCATATATTTATTAAGTCTGTACAGCAAATCTTCACTGAGATTCAGGTTGTTTTATTAGTGTGTCTGTGAAGAGAGATGGCAGAGAGCGCCCCCTGTCTGTTTGCTTTTTTTTCCATTTTAAAAGCACAGCGTTTTGTTATTTGTGTACAAATAAAAGTAGACACTTCACAAATTCGAATGATGTATTGCTTTTATCTCTACAATCAAAAAATGATGACTGATGATCCGCTGTGGCGCCCCCTAACGTGAGCAACTGGAAGAAAGAAAATGATGGTTTTATATTTTTTTTAAATGGTCAAGCAAAGATGCGCACGTTAATAAAACCAGTGAGAGCTTTAATAAATATATTATTAAAAAACAAATTCATAAATGTTGTTCTCTAATGAATGTATTCAGACTGAAGATCCATTATATAGAACGCAAGCAGAGAAAAGATGATGATGATCAGGAAAGTCTCTGTTCTCAGTCATGTTCA
>JBCEWE010000122.1:3677533-3680033 GCA_039877035.1 Silurus lanzhouensis | reverse complement strand
ATATATATATATATATATATTATTCAATTAATTAATTTTATTAAATGTACAATAAATGTAAATGGAATCCAAGTCAAATAGAATTGCGGTTAGTTTAATTTGAATTAATTAAATAAATAAAATGGAAAATATGTCATATAATAATAATAATGTTCATATTAATAATAATAATAATAATATTAATATAAATATAAAGCTCACTATGTTCTTTCTTTCATTTAGCACCATTTTTTATCATCACTAAAATATTAAAAGAAATGCATATATTTATTATTAAATAATTATATTAGACCCTGTTGCCATGTTATTCCTCCTCCAACACATCACTTACATCAACAGTAAATACTATTTATTTGTTAATGGTTACATTTTCTCTTACGGAACGTTTCATGAATTTAACTGGTTTAATAGGATAATAATATCCGGATTTCACTACACACCTGTACGTTCAGAAGCTCAAAGTGTTGTTTTACTAAGAAATAATAAAACAGAACGTATTCTACATTCACAGCGCCGACACTGGAGAACTCCTTCTACACACAAAAAACACCATTTAAGTGTAAGATGTACATGGACACCTTCTGACCAATCAGAATAAAGAATTGTCACAGCTGAGCAGTTCTGAATCCACTGAACTGCACTATACATTATAGTGACAAAGTATTTGGACATCGGACACTAATCGTGGAGCTGAATGTGCAGCATGCGCACGTGATCATATGGTCAGGTGTCCACAAACTTTTGCTCATTTGTGTATGTGAGGCACTTGTGTGTTTGGAGGCAAAGTGGAGCTGAAATAACACAGAAACAGCTTCTCTGTTGAGCTTTGTGCTTCTGGAACCACGGCTTTCCCCGTGCAGTTGTGTGTGTGTGTGTGTGTGTGTGTGTGTTGGCAAGGATTGGAGTGTTATATGTAAACCAGCTGCTGACAGAGGTTTCCTGTGGGTCACCAGGACCTCTGAGCAGCGCTTACATAAACGTTATCCAGGCAGGAGCCAACACACACACACACACACACACACACACATATTCTCCCTTGTTGCCCAATAAGATCCTCTGAGTTGTTCCTGTCCCCAGGGAGTCTTCAGGGGCGGAGTGTGGGGTGTTTTGCACACTGTGTGTGTGTGTGTGTGTGTGTGTGTGTGTGTATGGATAGACCGGGGGGAGGGGAGTCTGTACACGGTTCCACATTTAGCTGCACAGATCGCCGCCGAGTGTTCAAGCGCTGACAGAAAGCTTAAACCAGCTGCACAGTCTGCGGCTGAGCGACCTTTCGCCTTCAAGCGCCGACCTCGGCGACCTCGTCTGACCCCAGCGACCTGCCACCGGTGTCAATGCAAATGACCAGACAGGTCACTCGTGGTTGTCTGGTGCTGTCTGATGATGACGATGATGATGATGATGATGATGACGACGGTGTTAAACGATGAAATCAATAGGAATGTTGATAACAATAATACAAACAGGCGAGCAATAAAAATAAAATAATAATGTTATAATATTGAAGTTCAATGTTTCAAAATTGTGTAGCAGGAAACTAGCAAGAAAATATAAATTATAGCAATAAGTAGCATCTAATAAATGAATCTGTCGTATTAACACTAAAATAATAATCTAATAATAAACATCTAATGGTCAAGTAAGAATAATAAATAATAATGTATAATAATAATAATTTAAAAAAACACTTAAAATAAAAAATAAACTTCTAATAAAATAATACAAAAAGTCATAGTCAAATAAGTAGATATAAATAATAAAATATATAAGAATATTCTTTTACAATAAGAATAAATACAGTAATAATAATCTAAAAATAATAATAAATCTAATCAAATATAAAAAATATTTAATTTATTAATTTTAAAAAATACAAATAATAATCTCATCAAATCATATTAATATGAAATAATAATCTAACAATAATACAGCAGTAATCATAATTTAAAATATAATCTAATGATAAAATAATAATCTAACAATCAAATAACAATTATATTAATAGTAATATGGTAAAAATCAAATAATCATAGAATAATGACAATTATTTAATTTATTTCTAATGCTGGTTATTATAAGGATTTATTTATTTATTCAAAGTTTATTTATTGATGTTAATTGCTCTTTCTCCCTCTCTCTCTCCCTCTATCTATCTAATCTAATCTAATCTAATCTATCTATCTATCTATCTATCTATCTATCTATCTATCTATCTATCTATCTATCTATCTATCTCATTAGTTGAACATTTACTGAATAATTAATGGATGTGTGTGTATGTGTATGTGTGTGTGTGTATGTGTGTGTATGTGTGTGTATGTGTGTGTGTGTGTGTGTGTGTGTGTGTGTTCACACATATCTGCAGGACATTACTGCTTCCCATTTGCATGTTCGGCTCTGACGTCCTTTCACATGAGCTGTAATTTAATCCGACACGAGTGATTCAGCCACACAAACCATGTGTAATGCACCTGTGAGGGTGTGTGTGTGTGTGTGTGTG
>JBCEWE010000122.1:3674467-3677452 GCA_039877035.1 Silurus lanzhouensis | reverse complement strand
TTGTCCGTCTAAATAAACGTCACCATTTACATTGAAATAATGCTCCTTCCCACAATACTTCACTCCACTTTTCTCCCTCCCCTCCTCCTCCCGCATCGGCCCCCTCTTTCCTTCCTCTCGTCTTTTTTTTCTCCCTGTCAACGAGTATAGCATGACCTGATCTGGCTCAGAGAGTGTAAGAGAGAGAGAGAGAGAGAGAGAGAATGGGAGGAGTGGACTCTCTCTTGTCCTTTTTATGACGCTCTGGGCCTGGAGGCCATGTTTAAATTGCATTCAGTGTAAAATGGCAACATTCTCTACTTAACACAGTGATAGTGTGTGAGAGAGAGAGAGGGAGAGAGAGAAGGAGTGGAGACCAAAACATTGACCAGTGAGACAAATACAGGCTGCTAAAATCAGAGAAGGACAGAGAGAAGGACAAAGGATGGGACTTGGAAATGCAGAGTTACCTAGAGACAGACAAGAGCGAGGCAAGTCAGATACAGATGCTAAGGGGAGACATAGCAGATGCACTGAGAAGACAGAAGAACAGACGTGCAGAGACTGAGGGTGAGACAGCATACGTACAGAGACTCAAAAACTGATGGTTTCACAGCAGACACTGAGGAGACAGAAAAGCAGACGTACAGAAACTGAGGGTGAGACAGCAGACGTACAGAGAGTAAGGAGACAGTAAAGCAGACGTACAGAGACTGAGGGTGAGACAGCAGACACACAGACACTGAAAAGACAGGAGAGCAGACGTACAGACAGGACGAGACAGCAGACGCACTGACTGAGAGTGAGACAGGAGACACATATACTGAAAGCAGGACAGCAGAAGCACAGACTGAGAGCGAGACAGTAGGTACATAGAGTAGGACAGCACTCTTTCTTTTTTTCTGTATTTTCTTTCTTTTTTTTTTCCCTCTTTCTTATTCATTTACTTTCTTTTACTCTTCCTTTTCTTTTTCGTTCTTTAGTTTGTTATTATTCATTTTCTCTTTTTACATCAAAAGAACCTACAATTCAACTCCACTACAGTATCCACAGTATTCCCTCTTCTTTCTCTCTCTTTCTCTCTCTCTCTCTCTCTCTCTCTCTCTCTCTCCTATTCTTTCTCTTTTCTCTTCTCCTTGCCCCCCTCCTCCATCACTCATTTGAACTGCCGTTTCTTCAGCAGTCTATTTAAATAGCAGCGCCGCTCCTGCTCTTATTCTCCGACCTTCTAAAAGGAGACGCTCCCCTTTCCGCCGTTTATCCTCATTTCTGCAGCTTTTCAGCAGGCCTGGCCTTTTTGGCAACCAGAGAGAGTGATTTAGTGGAGGGAGGGGGTGCCTCTCGTCACCTCGTCCTCTCTTCCTGATCTACATCAGTGACCCTGAACAATGCGGTGTGACAGCGATGCCCACAGCCAGCCCATAATACTCCATATATGTGTGTGTGTTTATGGGACAACAGAGGAGGAGACATTTCTCCTGAGGACCTGCAACTTTTTGGAGTATTTACATGTTAGATTCATAGCTGTAATGCAGTTCCAGAACATGGGAATGTAACGTTTCTGGAAGGAGTCTCCAGTTTTAGTGCTTTGTAAAAGGTGCTGTTGGTTTTCTTCCACGTGACGGAGAGATTTTACACCCAGCAAAATGTCATGAGAGAAAATCCAAGTACCACCAAGATGTCAGTGAGGGGCCCCCAAGCAAGGCCCTTAACCCTTAACTGCCTTGTAAGAGTGAAAACGTAAATGTAACCGGAACACACTCATCCCAGGGACGTTTATCCTGTAACTGTAGATGGATAAAAAAATGCACATTATTAGGGGAAAAAAAGGGATGAAAGGTTTTGTGATGTCCATTATTTTCCTCCTCCAACACAACCTGCAGTGCTCACTTCTGTCCATTTGGATCCTTTCTTTCTTTCTTTCTTTCTTTCTTTCTTTCTTTCTTTCTTTCTTTCTTTCTTTCTTTCTGTCTTTCTTTCTTATTTCCTGCCTTCTCTTATGCCTTCCTTCTTTCCTTACTGGTTTCTTTCTTTCTTTCTTCTTTTCCTTTCCTTTCCTTCCCTTATGCCTTCCTTCTTTCCTTACTGGGTTCTTTCCCTTCTTTCTTTCTTTCTTTCTTTCTTTCTTTCTTTCTTTCTTTCTTTCTTTCTTTCTTTCTTTCTTTCTTCCTTTCCTTTCCTTCCCTTATGCCTTCCTTCTTTCCTTACTGGGTTCTTTCTTTCTTTCTTTCTTTCTTTCTTTCTTTCTTTCTTCCTTTCCTTTCCTTCCCTTATGCTTTCCTTCTTTCCTTACTGGGTTCTTTCTTTCTTTCTTTCTTTTCTTTCCTTTCCTTTCCTTATGCCTTCCTTCTTTCTTTCTTTCCTTCTTTCCCTTCTTTCTTTCTTTTTCTTTCTTGCTCTGTTAGTTTGTTTAGCAGCACTCCTGAAAACAAATCATTGTTCTCACACACACACACACACACACACACACACACACACACACACACACATTCTGATGCGTCCGTCTGTTTCTTTCATCCGCGCAGACCTGCAGCAGAGCCTTTTTTCTCTCTGCATGAATAAACCAGAGCTCCTCTTGTCCTCTGTGATTCTTCTCCTGCTCGTTATCTTTTCGTTTCTTTAATAGCCGCACAATAGCAGAATTAAAGGATGACTTAAATTCGCCCGTTTGCTTGTACGCTATTTTATTTTATTATTTTTCTCTCTCTCTCTCTCTCTCTCTCTCTCTCGCTCTCTCTCTCTCTCTCTCTCTCTCTCTCTCTCTCTCTCTTTTTATTTTCCTCCTTTTTTTGCCGTGGCCACTGAATGATGGATGAGGGCTTGAATTTTTCATGCAGGGTCGAATTGAGATTCAGTGGGTCCCCGGCAGCGTGTGTTACACACGGGCGAGTGTGACTGGGCCACGCCGGAGCGAGATGTACTCCCTCTGGCTGTGCGTGAGAGAGCGTGCCACGCTAACGGGAAAAGGCTTCCTCGCTAGCTTTTCTTTTTTAGAACTAGCAGAAA
>JBCEWE010000122.1:3656967-3664467 GCA_039877035.1 Silurus lanzhouensis | reverse complement strand
GTAACACGACTTTTCGTCTTCGAGTTTATTTCCTTGCGTTCGCCTCGACTGCTCTCCGAATAGGAAAGGCGTCTGACGCGGAGGAGAGAAATGTTTCCTCAGCTCCAGCTTTCACTTCTCATTTACCTTTGGTATAGTCCGTGCTCGTGACTTGTTATTATATTAGTTTATGGAAATTAGAATGAACGCGTTACTTTTTTCAAAACTTTTTTTTATCCGAGTGCTTAGTTATTTTATATTCTCTGGCCGATGCCGACTAACAAACCCTCCAGCCCCCCCCCTCAGGCAGACAGTAAATATGTTTATTGCGTTACAAGACGAGATGTTGTACTTTTATCACTAACTGGGGTTGTGTGTGTATTGTATTTTTAACAGAGGTCACTATCAAAGCACTTAAAGAGAAGATCCGGGAATATGAACAGACCCTGAAGAACCAGGCGGAGAACCTGGCACAGGAGAAAGAGCAGCAGCTCCACAACGACTATGCAGAGAAAGAGAGGTGTGTTGGACACATACGGGCATCCTGCTGTTTTATTTATTTATTTTTATTTTTGGGATGAGAGATGGCAATAAAGAAGGGAAATGACTCACGAATTTCTGGAAAATTGAGTGAGATTTTATTTCATTAACCATAAAAGCTTAATAGAATAATTTCATTATACTTCTCTCGAGCAGGGATGACATCATTATTTTGTTTACTAATGTAATGAGAAAGGAGTGAAAGCAGTCTCGGGGACGGTTATGTGTCAAAACAGGCTTCGGTTTGTTTCCTGATTCGTGAGGTAATGGGTACACGCGTTAGGGAGGGGATTTATTTCAAATAAAGCGGCTTTTACTTCATACTGAGGGCGCGCAAACTTTCGCACAAGCGCACTGGACACTTATGTACGAATTCCGAGGTTATATTTGCAATTTCTAGCAGATAAGCTGGCATAGGGGGCGGGGCTACGAGCGATTTACTCTCATTGGCTAGTGAGATTCGGATCGACAGATCTTTGTGAGGCATGCAATTCATCCAATCGAACGCACGTCTAAGGTTAGCAAGGCCAGTGAAATTACCGCCATGTTCCTCGAACTACTTTGAGACGACTTTTGCTCAATAGCATGCTAGTAGTCAGGGTGAATTGTGGGGGGATTTTAGTAGAAAACATTCCTCACAGCAACACACAACCACCACCAGCTTGAGACTCCTACCAATAGAAATGGAGACTCACCAAACCAGACCAATCAGTTTAAGCGGATCGCACCACAGTCCTGACCCGGTTTCTGGCATATCCGGGAAGCCGAACCGCTGCTTTGAAAGGGAAAAAAAACAAACAGCTCCTTAAGTCACTAAACAAACTTGAAGAAGGATCACATCTGGAGATGTATGACGGCAGAGAAATCTATATATATATATACACATAGGCAGTTAGGACACTAGAATAGTATTTTGAAACAGGCCCGTTTCAGTTCTCGTGTTTCCAAAGAAATTGAGGCGAGTTGCCGAGAATAAATGTGTCCATAAATGGGCATTTTTTTTATTTTTTTAATTTTTTTTACTTCAGCATGGTAACAGTATCCATATTTAATCAATTGTGCCGTTGGATTTTGCGTACTTCCTCTGCGTCAGGATCCAGTCCTCTTCCTGTCTGGTCAGCCAACTTCCTGTGAGGGTGAAATATGTGTGTGTGTATGCACGACTAAGTGAGATTGGGGGTGGTGGGGGGGATGGTATGAGTGCATGTTAAAACGGAGTACACTATTTAAAGCTCGGGAAACACTACTATAAGGAAACTTACCTTGTCAACTGTATACAGGAGCTAGAAATAAGTGCGTGACAGGTTATCGATCACTCTTCAGCTTGTATATGGTAAAGTTTCTTTGTCTAAAAATACAGAAAGGCATCTGTGGAATCTGGTGAACAGCTTCAGGGGGGGTGTATATTTGGGAGTCTGGATTCTGAAATGATGTTTGCAAACATTGCTCAGCTGTGTGGCTCTGATAATTAAGTATCAGGCTTTGAAAACCTCCAGAGCAGTTTATCCACACCACAACAAATTCCACAACAAATTGTATGGAATTTGTCAGTGGAAACGAAGTGTAAAATGTTATTCCCCGAAATTTTAATATAATCCGTATAATAACTTGTCGTCAGGAGACAATTGAGAACTCGCGAATTTTCTGAAATTGTCGAGGGGTTGACTATAATATAAATGTATATATTTCTCAACTATTATCATATAAAATTTTATTTAATTATATAAAATATTAAAGCGTAAAAATATCATACCCCTAATATATATATATATATATATTCTTTTTTAAGAGAAATTCTTCAAACCAACTTTTAAGGATCCATATTGTGAGACTAAAAAAAAAAACGGAAGTGGCAGCAATTTTACTAAAAACAAAACAAAAAATTAAATAAAAAACAACACAATATTGTATTTCCGTTACGGAGTGAGGAGCCACGGTGACATTGCGCTAATTTCTTTTTTTATACCCCTGGCATTGATGTTTTTCAATTTTAATAATGAATATACAGTAAAAATTCAAGTAAACTGCGAGGCGGAGACTAAACAAAGTTGCTGTGTGTGTGTGTGTGTGTGTGTGTGTGTGTGTGTGTGTGTGTGTGTGTGTGTGTGTGTGTGTGTGTGTGTAAGAATATGACAGAAGGGGATGGGTACAATCACATAGCCAATTTAACACGAACACACATTTTAGCAATCTGTCATTTCTCTATTTGTACACTTTTCCTCCATTTTAACTTTTACTTGTCTGTTTCCTTCTTTGGTTTTTTTATTTTTATTTTTTTATTCACCGTGACAGGAAGTTGCAGGAGTCGCAGGAATCGATGGCCTCCAGGTTGGAAGAAGCAGAACACAAAGCTCAAAGTCTACAAACAGGTACCAGGCTTTTTTCAAATAAAGCACAAGAAAGCTACCGAAAGCTCCGCCCTCAAAAGATTCTGTTTGGCTGGTTTACAGATCATGAAGTAAAATGCTAAAATCTTTTAGCAATGTTTCTTTTTTTTTTATGTTCTTCTGAGTCAATTGAACGAATCGTTCAAAAAGAATCAAATCTTTCAAATTGAACGAATCGTTCAAAAAGAATCAAATCTTTCAAATTGAACGAATCGTTCATAAACGACTCGTCACTACTGAGTCCTGAGAAACATCCCTGGAGAATTGTGGGCCTCCATTTTTGTGCTAACAGCTCGGAAAAGAAGTTGACATGTTGCTGCAAAAAAAGTCAGGTGTCCCAATACTATAGTGTATTTGCCCCGTGCTCTTTCCGCACCAGCCAAGCGTTTCATTCCATAATCGTATGTTGTGACAGAGCGGCGTTCCGTTTCAGTCCCGGGATCGATTTCCACTTCGAAGCCGAGCCGAGCCGCATGCCTTTTCCTAACCAGTTGTGAAAACTAAAATAGCGATAATGATCACGTGTGATGGTTTGGCCACCATACGGTCTGCAGCTCCACCACACTACTAATACACACACGCACACACGCACACACACGCACGGCCATGAGGTCGAGCGAGAGTTTCCTTTCTGACTCCCCCCCCCTTCTTGCGTTTGTGTCCGCAGTGCTCGAAACCACTCAGGTGGAGCTGTTCGACCTGAAGACCAAGTACGACGAGGAATCCACGGCGAAGTAAGTGAAGCAGAAGAAAGCGCACACAGCAGACGCTGACAGTCAGATACCGTTCCTAACGGAGAACGCAGCGTCTCTGTTTGTGAGCGCGAAGCGAAACCACAATACTACAGCGAGCGCTGATGAGCACACAAACACACACACACACACACACACACACACACACACACACACACACACGTGTCCATTGGACTGTAGGATACATTAGGATAGAGATTGAGTGTGTACTTCATGCTGAGTTCTTCACCCAGGTGGAACTGTCATCCTTTATGCACACATGAGAGTCTTGGACTGAAGGAGTGGAACATTCCTTCTGTCCCCCATAAGATGGGATGGTTTTTTCCATTCACATTTGGTGACTCTGTCTGAGATCATGTTCTTCCCACAATCATGTCTTTTCCAACAAACCACTCTGTCTGTCTGTCTGTCTGTCTGTCTGTCTGTCTGTCTCTCTATCTATCTATCTATCTATCTATCTATCTATC
Source organism: Silurus lanzhouensis (assembly GCA_039877035.1). Classification (NCBI taxonomy): domain Eukaryota; kingdom Metazoa; phylum Chordata; class Actinopteri; order Siluriformes; family Siluridae; genus Silurus; species Silurus lanzhouensis. The sequence goes on along the minus strand of JBCEWE010000122.1, from coordinate 3,660,342 downwards.
TATCTATCTATCTACTTCTTTCTCTATCTTCTTCCTTTATTTCTTTCTGTCACTCTCTTACTCAGTTTTTTCTGTTCTTCTGTCATTCAGCATTGCTCTCTCTCATTCTTTATTTCACGCTTTCATGCTCTGTCTCTTGTCTTTTTTCTCTCTCTCTAGTTTTTCATTTTGCTCCCTCTCCCTTTTTCCCTGTTTTCCCCCTCTCCATCTCCTTCTGCCTCATTCTCATTCTCTCTTTCACACTTCCACACTTACTCACTCCTCCCATCTCCAGCTCTCTTTCTTTGCCGTCTCTCACTCTTTCCCTTCGTCCTTAATGTGAGTCTCTTTTTCTGTATCTTGTTTTGTTTCTCCTCGTCTTCTCTCCCTCACTCAGTCTAGCCCTATTTTCCTTTTTCTGTTTCTCATGTCTGCTTGAGGTCGTCTGTGTCTTTCTTCTTTTTCTTCTCTCTCTCTCACACTCTCTCACTTTCTCTCTCTTTGTGTAATACAGTAAATAACAAGACGTTCCTTTCCACTGTTAATGCACACTGATCCTGAAAATGTGCTTTGTTAGTGTGGGTGTTGTGTTAATGCTGTTTTTGAGCGAGTGTGTGTGTGTGTGTGTGTGTGTGTGTGTGTGTGTGTGTGTGTGTGTGTGTGTGTGTGTGTGTGTGTGTGTGTGTGTGTGTGTGTGTGTGTGTGTGTGTGTGTGTGTGTGTGTGTGTGTGTGGTCTGAGAGCGAGCTCCTCCCCTTCAGTCTGCCTGTCACACAGGAATGCTGTGTCTGCCCGCTGCTTGCCCGCGGCCTATTTCAGGGCGGGTACCACCCAGCTTACTGGCAGGCATAATTATAGCTACGTGAGCCCAGAGGGCACGCGCCACACACACTCAGACGTGCCACACACACATACATACAACCAGCACTATGTTTAACACACACACACACACACACACACACACACACACACATCAGATTGGTGATCAGCCAAGTTTGTGGGTTTATGACATGATTAGAAATTGTTCTATCAGCCTATTCTTTCTATCACACACACACACAATACCACACACATACCACACACAGCTTAATCAGCACCCACTGGTCCCCACATCAGCTATTTAGTGAAGTAAAAGTGTAGTGATCGTGTTGTGGCTTTGACCAAAACATAAAAAATACATTTCAGGCCACATCTGGCAACAGTTTGCTTTTATGTATAATCCTATAATCCTAACACACACTCCTACTGTTCCTCCGAAATCATACACACACTCCTGGCTGGGCTGCACTGCGCTGTGTGAATTAATTACTGCACAGTTGTGTAATGGATGTTGTTTCGGTGTGTTTAGGTCAGTCATTTAACAGCATCAACACTGCTAGTTATTACTCTGCACTACTACACTGACTACTGGACTGGCAGCTGGATCAAATACTGAACTGATTACTGGACTGACTTCTGAACTGAACTGAATTGACTACTGAATACTGGGCTAATGTCTGGCTACAGGGCTGATTACTGACTGCTGAGTAATGGCTGATTACCTTTAGCCTTAAAACTGGACTGAGTATAAGGCTGACTACTAAATACCAGACTTATTAATGACAACTGAGTACTGAACTACTGGAGTGGCGTTCAGGCTGAAAAGGAGCCGAACTATTGGATATGGACTACTAGTGGGATTACTGAATGGATATCAGTGGAACTGACTACTGAACTGGACTTTAAGACAAACGTCTGGGTCGATTACTGCACTGTCTAGTGACTATTGTCCTCACTATTGGACTTTATTGTTGTTGTTGTTGTTCTTGGTGATAAATGGACATTATTTGTTGGTCTGGAGCTATGAGAGTAAGGGAAAGGGAAATGAAAACGAGTTGTGGCTGTGAGCAGCGCAGTCATTGACAGTATGATAGTATGATGTAAGACGTTGAGGACTTGTAGCGTGACAGGAAAACAAAGAGCAGAATGTTAACAGCATTCCGGCTCGCCGCAGACTCGCTGGCAATATGCAAATCATCCCAGTGTCCTCATAATGATAGTAATCGCTTCACCACAGCACTGTGGAGTTCTCTCTCTTCTGATTGGTCAAAACCACAGCTTTCGCTTGCTTTATTAATTTCTTTACTTACTTTATTACATCTGCCTTCACTCTCAGTTTTATCTGTTTCTTTTGTTTGTTTGGTTTTTGTCTGTAATTTTTCTTCATTTTTTTCCTTTGTTTCATCTGTTAATTCTATTTATTTGTATATGTTTATTTATATGAAAAAAATTTTTTATTTGTGTTAGTTGTTTGTTTGCTGGATCAGTTCTTCTTGTTTAGCAGCTTTGAAAGTGCGGCTCACTGAGTGCTTGGCCCTCGAACATCCTGCTTTCCGCTTTTTTCTTCCCTTTACTTTTTTTTTTTTAGAGTCTTCTTTATGTTTTTGTGGCTCATTTACATTTATTCATTTATCAGTTTTCCCTTCTGTTCATTTGTTTTTCTTTAATTTGTTCCACAATTTGTTCTTTTGTTAATATATTTTTTTTTCAATTCTTTCTTTCTTTTTTTGTTTGTTTATTTTCCTTACTTTTTTTCATATATTTAAGTTTCGTTGTTTTTATTTATTTGTTTGTTTCCTTCATTTTTTATTTTCTCCTTTTGTTGATTTTGTTGTTAGTTTAGTTAATTGTTGAAATGTTTGTTTTGGTTGTTTTTTTTTATTTATTCTGTTCTTTCTTTCGTTCTTTCGTTCGTTCTTATCTTCCCTCTATTGTTTTCTCTTTTTTTCTCCATTTCACTGAATCCCTTCATTTGTTTTATTAACAGAATTTGGTTTATTATGTAAAAGTATCTCACTGTGTGTGTGTGTGTGTGTGTGTGTGTGTGTGTGTGTGTGTGTGTGTGTGTGTGTGTGTGTGTGTGTGTGTGTGTGTGTGCGCGCACCTTAACATCTGGGAGCCGGTGTCGAGTAAAGCGGAAGTGTGTGTGTTCCTCTACAAGACATCCGGCCGTACATCTTCTTTTGTCACACATGAAGTGCAGAAAGCAAGAGTGCATATACACACACACACACACACACACACACACACACACACACACACACACACACATACACAAACACACACGGCAGTTTCAAGTCTTCATTTCATTTTGGCATCCTGATTCTACTCTTTTTGTCGTTTTTTTTCTTTTTCGACTTGCTTTTTTCTTTCTTGGCTTTTTCTTTTCATTTTTTTTTCTTTTTCATTCTTTCTTCCTTTTAAATTACAGACAGTTTCATTTAGCAGGAAGGATTTCTGTAAATTTTCCCCGTGTTTTTTCTGAAACAGAACAGCAGTCCAGAGTAGATAACCCACTTCTACTTCCAGGTCACGGAAATGCCGTGGGAGTTTGGCAGGCCTTTTTCGGGTTTTTACG